>JACXGI010004981.1:0-49974 GCA_016801175.1 Esox masquinongy
AGGTAATTTAGCTCATCCTTAGCAACTTCCCAAAATTGGTGAACATAGCCAAATACATCTACTTTTTACACCACTGCATAGAAGATGGCCATGGCAAATTATTATTTTGTTTACATTTCTAAATAATGACAACATAGTGTATATGAAGCTAAAAAATAAATGGATCTTGCCTGCTTGCATATAGTGACAGGTGCATCATGCATCTTTAGTTAGTTATAACGTACCCTAATTGACTAGAGCTGGCTAACAAGTAACCTACCTCGTCGCATAGCTAGCTATCTTTAAACGTAGCTATAAGGGTTGTTGTGTTTTCTGTTTTCAAGCTATTCGAATCTCAGATTCAAATAATTTAGTAGATAAGCGATCTTAGTGAATACGTTAACTATCCCTAAATATATAGCTAGAGTTTGTCATATGGAAGCACTTACCGAAGTCTTCGTCATTGACCCTGTAATTCTTCCTTCATAAACGCATGCACTAAATCAAAAACATCACACCAATGGAAACCGTCAATGGGCGTAACTCAATATTAAGGAACCCCCATATTAAGTTATAACCCCGACTTGCGGTCTGCAGATATACCCTCCTCAACTAGCAAGGTACTTACATGGCTACTACCGTTTTGCCCTTGAAATTTGTTTTACCACGGGAATAATAGAAATTCACTTTGCATGATTCATATTTTGTATTAGACTAGTTTGGGTGTATACATTCCAGTTTAATATGGTTCACATCATAACATGTATTTTTGTTTATCATTTAATGTGTTTGCATTTGTTCAACACATTTGTTTAATCTGCTAGGGCTGTCGCCACTATTTGGCAAAATGTAAAGACTTAATTTGATCCCTTTTTGATACTTTATAGGAATTTCTGCTCCAGAGAACAGGGTACAGTTACAGTAGTTAACTTGCCATGTCAATTCCTAGCTAACTACTATTTTTCCGTTGTATTAATGTAGCCCGTTATTATTCCTATAACGTTTATATTGTTTTCATTCAAAACAGTTTTTCATACTTTTCAAATGCACTGTCACGTTGAACGAAATAATAAAAGATTTGGTATAGTATCAACAACTGAGGTACGAACGTGTAGGAGAAGACGACCATGCCGAGACCTGTTTTTCCTCCTCTGCAAAGCATCACTATCGAGTTTAAACACTGGTGTCCCAGAATCTACTCAGATTGGTTAAAAGGTGAAAACGTGACGCCCGCATTTCATTGGTCAGAAAAGCTATGCCGTGCCAATCAGCGTCTTCATGGGTATATCCGCTTGCAAACGCTGTGAAACGTACTACCGCAGACTCTGATTTACAAAAAATAGTTTTGTCACAGTTCTAGCGGAATTTTAGTGACAAAACTCTGAGCGTCAGTATTTTACAAGTTTGCAAAATGTTTTTACAGTTACAATAGTAATTCCAAGTTCGCAAATATTTTTTTTTACAAGTGTGCAACCTTATTTACAACTATAAAAACTTATGTCGCTGTTATAACTATAAAAAACTTATGTCGCTGTTTTACCATCATGCGGTACTGCTGCAGGATGTTCGTCAGTGAGGCTGGATCTGTGCTTGGGCTTGTTGAATTTTAGCATCGGGTGACAGTTTTTTGTATTTGGCCGCATGTTTGCTCTGGAAGGGCCTCTGACTGCAAATTGTACTCTTTAAAAACTGCGACGTTAGCTTTACATATTAAGCAAGTTGCTTTACCTGCGACATCTGCAAATAAATATTTTCCTGTCCATTCTTTTTTTAAATACCCTGCTTTCGTTATCAACCTTTCTTAGACAGGCTTATTTCCAGAGATCGCTAGCCATCAATTGTGTATAGTATGAACAAACGATAACTTCCGCGCGAGGATTTTGGTGCTGGTCCCTACGTATCATAGCAACGCAAATAGCTTGTTTCAATTTAAAAGTATTTTAAACAGACAGTATGAAACAGCTGTACTTATTACTTGGATTGCCACTGGACTTTTAATTTGAAATCAAATAAATACGCAGCAGTAAATAAAGTAACGTAATCTGCCGACCTCGTCAAATATTTTATTTTGTATTATTTTTAAAATTTTGGATGTATCGCGGGTATGACTCAACGGGCCGTATCCGGCCCGGGGGCCTTATCTTGCCCAAGTCTGCATTAGGTTATTTGCGGCTGTTATCGCTTTTCTGAATATGAATGTCTCCCGAATAAAAGTGTTTCTAGCCTAATTGTTTATACTAAAACATTATTGAGGTTAACTACATTTTTAAATAAATCGTTGAATTTATTGCATAACATATTACAATTTACTTTTTTTTCATTTAGTACCTCTCTTTTTGGCACGAGTGGGTGGGGTCGACTATTCCACGACAAAAGCTGAGGAACTATCGATAGTGAAAATATTTGTCATGCACATCCCTAATAGCTTCCTTATGGAATCTACAACGGAATCTACCAGCTGTTTTTATTTCGATCTTATTCTATTTCTATTTTTTTATTCTATGTGAAGCACATTGAATTCCCTATTTGATGTTTTTATTCTAGTATTTGTTTTTATTCGTATTTTTATACGAATTTTATTTGTATTTTTATATTTTACTTTTTCTTTGTAAAGCACATTGAATTGCTTACATTGTGCTATATAAATATACTTGCTTGCTTGCTAAAAGTCAGGAAGATCAACAGACTGATATCCTTTTTAATTAAACAAATGAAATAAAAACAGAAGTTAGAAACAACAAGATATGAACAAGGAAAAACAAATAAAGACAGAAAGAAAGGAGCCATATTACCCTTCTCCCCACAGCCAGGGCTGATTTGCAGAACCAGGACTTGAACCTCAATAAAAGTGAGGAAGATCAAAAGGCCGAGATAAAATTATGTTCCATAACATATGCTCAGGTAAAAATGTACTCCTCTTACACGTAGGGAACTTGTCTCACACCAGCCACTAGGTGCCACTGGCTACATTAAAATAAAAGCCCCACTTTCATCTCCATCTATTGATCTGGTTTTCTTTATTTTCTCCATGATCATTGCTGTACAGTGACAGCAAACAGGACAACGAGTCCTTTTCTTTATTCAAATGAGTAATGGTTGAATTAGTCATTTTCATATTGCAAGCAAAGGAAAATAACCTGTTGAAATCTAAAAAAAACTACATCAATATGCCAATAATATTGCCCGGATCATTTTGGGATTTCTTTGTAGAATAAAGATTTATTAAATTATTCAGATTTTTGTAAACCAAAGAAATACATCTGTGGAAACCAAAAGTTTGACAATACTTTTGACCATTACTCCATACAGTCTCACACAAGCACTGAAGGAGAATGCATTCCCCTGCCATCAACCACGAATGACCTCGCGGTTATCTAACCTGTCCTAACGAGTTGCTGGAAAGCAACAAGACATTGCACATTCCAGAAAAATAACATGGATTCAACATAACGCAGGGCTTCTACATATGGAAGGAACGGAGGCAGGTAAATTATATGGGTACCCCCAAAAGTAGGTATCCATGTTTAGATTTCTAGTGAAAACTAAATTCCTGGTTTGGTCAACCAGGAATTTATAAGTTTTTCTGCTAAGATGCTTTTTATGAAACTGGGTACCAGTTGATCTCCATTATAACCTAATAAGCACAGCTGTAAAAATGTTTTTGCACACACAAAAGTTCAAAGCGTCATTCTGCACAATGAAATATTTGTGACATGGCACACATCTATGTAGTAAGAATTAAGAAATATATAAAGCAAAAACATAGCAAACATATAGCAATAATATACAGTTGTGCTCATAAGTTTGCACACCCTAGCAGAAATTGTGAAATTCTGACATTGATTTTGAAAATATGACTGATTATGCAAGCAAAAAAACTGTATTTCATTTAAGGACAGTTATCATATGAAGCCATTTATTATCACATAGTTGTTTGGCTCCTTTCTAAATCATAATGATAACAGAAATCAGCCAAATGGCCCTGATCAAAAGTTTACATACCCTTGAATGTTTGGCCTTGTTACAGACACACAAGGTGACACACACAGGTGAAAATGGTGAATAAAGGTGAATTTCCAATACCTGTGGCATTTTAAATTGCAATCAGTGTCAGTGTATAAATAGTCAATGAGTTTGTTAGCTATTACGTGGATGCACTGAGCAGGCTAGATACTGAGCCATGGGGAGCAGAAAAGAACTGTCAAAAGACCTGCGTAACAAGGTAATGGAACTTTATAAAGATGGAATAGGATATAAAAAGATATCCAAAGACTTGCAAATGCCAGTCAGTACTGTTCAATCACTTATTAAGAAGTGGAAAATTCGGGGATCTCTTGATAGGGTAAGGTCAGGTAGACCAAGAAAGATTTTAGCCAAAACTGCCAGAAGAATTTTTCGGGATACAAAGAAAAACCCACAGGTAACCTCAGAACAAATACAGCCTACTCTGGAAAAAGACGATGTGGTTGTTTCAAGGAGCACAATACAATACTTGAACAAAAATGAGCTGCATGGGTTAAGTTGTCAGAAAGAAGCCTTTACTGCGCCAATGCCACAAAAAAGCCCAGTTACAATATGCCTGACATCACCTTGACACGCCTCACAGCTGGCACACTGTAATTTGGAGTGACGAGACCAAAATAGAGCTTTATGGTCACAACCATAAGCGCTATGTTTGGAGAGGGGTCAACAAGGCCTATAGTGAACAGAATACCATCCCCACTGTGAAGCATGGTGGTGGCTCATTGATGTTTTGGAGGTGTGTGAGCTCTAAAGGCATGGGGAAGCCTGTTATCAGAAAATACTGGCAGACAATTTGCATTCTTCTGCACGAAAGCTGCGCATGGGATGCTCTTAGACTTTCCAGCATGACAATGACCCTAAGCACAAGGCCAAGTTGACCCTCCAGTGGTTACAGCAGAAAAAGCTGAAGGTTCTGGAGTGGCCATCACAGACTCCTGACCTTAATATCATTGAGCCACTCTGGGGAGATCTCAAACGTGTGGTTCATGCAAGACAACCAAAGACTTTGCATGACCTGGAGGCATTTTGCCAAGATGAATTTGGGGCCTCATAGACAACTATTACAAAAGACTGCATGCTGTCATTGATGCTAAAGGGGCAATACACAGTATTAAGAACTAAGGATATGCAGACTTGTGAACAGGAGTTAGTTCATTTTTTTCTTTGTTGACATGTTTTGTTTTTTGATTGTGCCATTCTGTTATGATTTACAGTTGAATGTGAATCCCATAAGAAATAAAAGACGGGTTTTGCCTGCTCACTCATGTTTTCTTTACAAATGGTACATATATTACCAATTCTCCAAGGGTATGCAAGCGTTTGATCACAACTGTAAATAACAATGTAAACTAGCAGCAATTTTAAGAGTAGTATGGGGAATATGAACAATATGGGTAGAAGTACTGAATATTATAGATATAGCAAGTATAGCAATAATATACATAACAATGTAAACAAGCAGCAATTTTTAAAAGAGTAGGATGGGGAATATGAACAATATGGGTAGAAGTATTGAATACTATAGAGGCAATATGAAAGTAATATGCCTACGAATGGCACATACAAAAGAATATTCTAATGTATATTGAATATACTTGGAAAGACATCAGAGCATTTGGAATGTTCATGTGTGATCAGTATGATCATAGATCAGTGTTGCTGATTGAGGAGCCTTATTGCCAGAGTGAAAAAACTGTTTGTGAGTTTGTGTGGAAGTATGTACCAGGCTGCAGCAGTGTGAACAGACCAAAGCCTGGATGGCTATAGTCTTTGATGATGTTCCGTGCTTTCCTAAGGCATCATGTATGGTAGATGCCTTGCACGGAGGGGAGATGGCAGCCGATGACACACTCTGCAGACTTCACCACCCTCTGGAGGGACTTGCAGTCTGCAGCGGAGCAGCTGCCGTACCAAAGCAGTAATGTAGCCTGAGAGGATGCTCTCAATGCTCTCAGATTTTTTACAGACATGCCACATTTCTTGAGTTTCCTTAGGACGTATAGTGGCTTTTGGACAGTTTTCACTCCCGAGTTCACTTGCCTGGACCAAGTGTGGTCATCTTTGATGAAAGAGGCGGAGACAGGGGGCTGAGACAGGGGGGTCCAGTGACACTGTGGCCCTATCTGGGGGTGGCCCCAGACAGGGCCCAACAGGCAGGAAGTCAATCCACCCACATTGCCAAGTATCAACCAAAGGGACACCAACCAACCGCAACCAACTTAAATGGGGGCCGAGTACTGCCAGCAGAGTTCACCCCATTTGCACGATGGGCGCAACAGAGAGACAACAACAAGCCAGTGACTCGAGCCCGAATTGCATTGAAGAGAGGGCATCCCAGTGGTGATGAGAGCTCACCTGGCAAGACAGCAAGGGTGGACAGTATCAAGCCTTTCCATTCACCTTCACACCCCTGGGCCAGACTGCACTTAATCAAAGATCATGCTGAAGAGATGAGTCTTTAGTAGAGTCTGTATTTCTAACCTTAATTGGCAGATCATTCCACAGTAGTGGAGCTCTATGAGAGAAAGCCCTGCCTCCGGCTGTTTGTTCAGAAATTCAGACAATTAGAAAGCCTGCATCTTGCAATCTTAGGTTACATGTAGGTATGTTTGTCATTGTGTGAGCCGTACTGGTCAAAATGTTTAGATGTTTTTTCACCATGGCAGTCAAACCTGGACGTATTTGTTCTATACAAATTTCAGTTTTGTTATACAGTACTTTTTTGTTGACACTGACTGCTTACTGTACTAAACAAGAATGTCATGTTTGTCTAGCTGAATGCTATTGTATATCACCCTCAGCTTTTACAGTTTTTTTCGATTGCTAACACACATTTCTTGAATGCCCTTGATTCTGGCTGTACATTTTCTCAAAACCATAAACACACGTCTTGATACACCATTTTGGCCAAATGCTTGACTTTTGACCCAAAAGTAAACATTGTAGTCAAAGCCATATTATCTGTCGTAGAAACCAAACTTTGCTTTCAAATTACACACAAAACCATCAAATACAATCAACCTTCTGAATACCCTTTATATACTGCTGGGAGGAATTGAAAGAACTATTATAAAAAGGATTTCATGAACCAATAACTATAACATGTCCCTGAATTTCAGATATGTTCCACACCATGAGATTCATATGATGTGAATCATACAATCACACAAATACTACAATTGTCTTTCTTACAGGATGTTTATTTTCCATTCAAACATTCTACACTACAGTACTGCAATTGCTTGTTGAACAATCATTCTTGTCACTGTAGTGGTCACAGTAATGTACCGTAAGTCACGAACACAAATTCACTGAAATGGAATTTGCGGAAAACAAAGAAGCCTAAGAAAACAAGGAAAGAATCATAAGCCGCATTTCCACCAAAAGCAAACAATGTCCTAACATTAGTTGGATGATTGACGTTACCATGCAACAGATTATGCGCCCCAGAATATATGTAAATATATAGATAGGACATTAATTCCCGACCAAGGTCGCAACTTTTATGGTTACCACAAAATAATACATACAGTAAATATCTCCTGATATTTATTTTAAAACTGTGTAACGAAAACCTTTATACGATTGCTCAATGCAATTAATCCATGGGCTGCGTCTCCTCGCCGTTTACCTAGCCAAACAGCAGGGGGAAAATGCACTGGAATGCCTGATCCATCCCCGAATGGACTCCACAGCAATGTCCCCACAAGCTTCCTGAATGGCTTGGAGAAGGTTGTTCTGAACATAGGACTTTCTGTCATAGACCTTCCACTTCCATGCTGAGAAGAACTCTATCGAATTGAAGAAATGGGAGTATGGTGGGAGGAACAAATTTGTGAACATTGGATCATTCATGAACCAGTCCCAGACCAGAACAGCATGGTGGAAACATACGTTGTCCCAAACAACAACATAACAAGGCTGCACTTCTCTCTGGGCATGTTGGAAAACAGCTTCCCGAAAGCCATTCAGAAAAGTCAGAAGACATTGAGTGTTATACGAGTAGCATGGCAGTGAAGGACTCCATGGTTGCTGATGGCTGCACAAAGTTTAACATTTCCCTGGTGCTGGCCAGGGACGTCCACGAGAGCACATTGGCCAATAATGTTGCGCCCTCTTTGTCATCGCTTTATGAGCAAGCAAGCAAGTTTATTTATATAGTACAATTCATACATAGAAGCAATTCAATGTGCTTTACAAAGAAAAAGAAAAATATAAAAATACAATAGATTAAAAACAAATACTAGAATAAAAACAATAAAACATCATAATAATAAAACATTGAATAATGTGAATAGAAATAGAATGAAAACAAAATAAAAATATGGAACTGGAAGATTCTGTAGTAGATTCCATGAGGAAGCTATAAAAGTTGTAAGGCTAACAGTGTGGTTTAATTTAAACGCTCAGTCATAGGTGCGTTGAAAGAGAAGTGAATTTAAAATTGATTTTAAAACAATTTGATACGTTTGGTGCAGGCCTAAGATCTTCTGGTACTTTATTCCGGTTATGTGCAGCATAACTGCTAAATGCAGCTTCGTCATGTTTAGTCTGGACTCTGGGCTCTACTAGCTGACCTATGTTCATAGATCTAAGAGCCTTGCTCCGTTCATACTCTTCAAACATATCAGAAATGTATTTTGGGCCTAAACCATTCAGTGATTTATAGACTAAAAACAACACTTTAAAATCTATTCTGTAACTGACTGGAAGCCAGTGCAAAGATTTAAGATTTAAAAGTGATGTGTTCTGTTCTCTTGGTCCTGGTTATCGTTCTAGCTGCAGCATTCTGAATGAGCTGCAGCTGTTTTACAGTATTTTTCGGGAGTCCAGTTAAGAGGCCATTACAGTAGTCAACCCTACTAGAGATAAAAGCATGGATGAGTTTCTCTTGCTCTTTTTGAAACACTATGCCCTTGATTCTGGCTGTATTTTTAAGACGATTGTAACGTCTGCTCCGCATGGCGCAGCGGTGCCCCTTCTTCTCTGGCGCACCACCTCGCCGGTACACTAACCACCGGCAGGAGAGTGATGACAGCAGCGCATCCCGAGGATGCACCTGTTTCCAATCACTGTTTAGTTGGGTTTATATTCTGTTGTTCACCTTCCACACCTCACAGATTATTGTTTGTCACGTTTGCCTACCATGAGGTGCTGTCGTTATTTCTTGATCCACAAAATATAAGTTAAATCATTATAGCCTTTTTGCCTCACTTTCACACACTCGCTACACTCGCACCATCACAATGATAGAATGCTGTTTTGGTGACCACTTTGATATGATTGTTGAACGTGAGATCAGACCACCAAGATTACACACTTGGTCCCTGGTTTTTAGGGCCCAATAATCCAGCTCTTTACTAATACTAGTTCTCTTATTTTTGTGGCCAAACTCAATAATCTCTCTTTTATCTTGGTTTAATTGTAGACAGTTTTGGTTCATCCAGGCATTTATGAGCTCTGTACAGTGACATAATGAGTCTATTGAGCTGTTGTCATACAGTAGGAGAGCCATATATATTTGAGTATCATCTGCATAGCTTTGGTCATTATTGTTGTTATTCTGTAGAATTTGGCCCAGAGGTTGCATATAGAGATTGAACAGAAGCGGGCCGAGAACTGATCCCTGGGGAACTCTGCATGTTATAGCCACTCTATCAGATTCATGATTGCCAAAGATGATAAAGTAACTCCAGCCATCTAAATAAGACCTGAACCAATTAAGGACTGTCCCGGAGAGTCCTACCCAATTTTCCAGCCTGTTTAGAAGTGTTCTATGATCTACAGTGTCAAATGCAGCACTGAGATCTAATAGAACCAGAACTGTTATTTTATCCCAATCAGTATTCAGCCATATATCATTTAAAACTTTTATCAGAGCCATTTCAGTACTGTGGTGAGGTTGGAAGCCTGACTGAAATTTGTCTAAGAGATCGCTTGAGTTCACAAAATTGCTGAGTGGATTGAAGACAACCTTCTCAATGATCTTGGCTAGAAAAGGGAGATTTGACACACGTCTATAGTTGTTCAATATAGATGCATCCAGTGTTCTCTTTTTAATAGAGGCTTAATGTCAGCTGTTATTAGAGACGTTGGGAAGATACTTGAATGTAGAGAGCCATTAACAATTTGCTGTAGATCCATTGTTATAGAGTTAAAAATAGTTTTTAAAAAGTCAGATGGCAGTGTCGAGACAACGTGTAGGAGCTTTAAGATGTCGAACTGTTTCTTCTAGAGATTTTTGATCAATTGTATAAAATTGCAACATAACAACCAAGTTATGTCTTGGTGGTCGTAGTGATGGCACAGTGTCATTATTTGTTTGACATAGAAAAACCTTTTTTCAGGATCTCAGAGCCAGTTTTCATTTGTGAGGTTGAATCCTGCCTCATCCACAAAGATGAACTCATGCAAGGTGTCTCTATATGCACATCTGGTTAGACACAAACTGCATTTCGTTGTACTGTACTTGTACTTGTTCAATGATAATAAAGTTTAATCTAATCTAATTGAATCTAATCATGCAAGGTGTCACTGACATCAACCTGGAGTATTGTCTGTATGAGATTTGATTACATTACATACATGTAATCATGTATGTAATCATGTATACATGTAAGTTATCTGTAGCCTACACAGTACAACTGTTGATATGTACACACAAATTGTACACGCCAAAGGATGCGACCAATGGTTGAAATGTTGACTCTCTCTTTATATTGTCTTCAATAATTCTTGTCTGAATTTCTCTGAGGTGTATGAGGTTGTTTACCATAACCATCTTCACAATGGCGTTGACTTTGGCCTCAGAAAAAATGCTTTGTCTACCACCAATGACATACATTATTGACAATATGAATCCTCAACTTCATGTCAGTTAGACTTCAGACTTTTGCAAAAAAGTGTGAATGGACCAGAGAAATGTGGCAAAAAGGGTAAATAGTGTTTATAGACTAGGGTACATGGTCTTTCTGCTGGGAATTGGCAAAATGGTTTTGTGAGGATGGCTTACTCTACTAATTTTTGTGTGTTAGCAATCAAGAAAAAATGTAAGATACCGATTTCAACAGTGGGTAAAAGTTTACTGGGAAAAGTCAATACTGTACAAAACTGTAGCATTCAGAAAAAAGAAAAGGCACGTTTGTATGTATACAGTATATTTATTTTTGTAGCAATATGTTACAGAAAATTCACATTTCCATGTTAATTTTTACTTATTTCTTACAAGTAAAGTCATAGATAGTGAACAAAAAATTTGCCACATAATGACATCCATGTAAGAAAAAAACACAACAACAATGAAAAAACCTGCAGCAGATCTGTAAAAAACAATAAATTGTACATCCTCACAGTGCGTAACACTACAAGTTCCCATCTTCTTGGTGGTATGGCCAGAGATTTTTGTCAACATCACATCTGATATTCTCCCTTGCAATACACCAGGGGTAATATGTCCTTGCAATTCCTGTTTTATTTCTATGTCATCTGGCAGGTATTTTGCCAATTTAGCAGACATCACAAACATTACATGTCATATATATTTATGAAATATACATATTTCTGGCAGATTTTGATAACTGAATGGATCATTTTGCATGTGATGGCTCACATGAAAGAATGTTTAGAAGTTGTGACGAGTAAGACAATTTCACTGAGAATGAACTCATCAGTTTCGATCAGCAAACCACGAGAATGCATAGTTGGGGAGTAACGGATTACAAAAAAAAACAGTAACTACAATCGGTTACGTTACCAGCTAAAATATTTTAATCGGATTACAGATACTTTTGAAAAAATGTATGATTATTTTGGATTACTTAAACTGAAAAACAGTGGGTGCGCGAAATAATTATGACACGTTGCATGTTTGATTTTTTTATTTAATATTTTAAAAACAGTTATTTGAAACAAAATAACAATTGCTCACCTCAGTTGTGTGTCTGTGTGTGTGTGATCATCATGCGCGCAAAGGTGGGCGCGGATAACCAGATTAGTGACAGACGAAGCGCTAGTTTAATTTTCTCCGGTTTTGGTTGGTTGCATGGCTGGTAAAAACAGAGTATCTCTACGATAATATTAGCCGACCCATATAAAATGTGATTTAGTTATCTACTATCGACGCATCTTCCTCAGAACAATGATAGGCTATAGGCCTACCTGGTGTTATATCTTTTTCAAATTTCAAGGTTTATTTGTCAAATGCACCGAACAACACAGCCAGGAAGAGTTGCACTTGAAAAACTCAGACAGGAATTGTTTAGGCAACTATTTGTTAGATAGATGTAACATGGCGCTGCCTACAAGATAAAACATTATATGGAATTAATCACGATATTTGAGGAGAAAATGTGTGTTGGGAAGCAATGCCAAAAAAGATGATGATTTGCATTTGAGCAGCCATCTCAACTCCATACAGGTAGGTCATGTGATTCTGCTAGCTTTGCATTTAAAATTTTGTTAATTGGTTATCATTGCCTGCTGACGACATTGACTTTAAGCTAAGAGTGCAGGTGTATGATCACAGTTTATTCCTTCATTTGCGTTTTGAAAATCCATCGCTGGTGGATCTAATAATCGCAGGTTACGTTCGCTCAGGTAAAAAGTATTTACGTGCATTCGCGTGCCTGGGGTTTCTGCAACGTTTTGACAGTGTTGATGGTTGTGGAGCACTACATGAGACTACTGCAGATTTAGTGTACACGCGAAAAGCTACGGTTATCTTGATTTTTATATAGGCTACAACAATGTCAATACCCTTTTCGAGAAATTGCTATTTATTTTTCAACAATGTTTTAAGCAATTAAAAACATGAATAAAACACAAATAACAGAATAGGCTAATACATCCTTAGATTTTGGGTTATGTTCAGATAAAAAGTCAGTTTCTGGAAGATCGAGGTTATTGGATTAATTGGAATGACTGAGTGTCTGACAGACCTTTAGCATTTAATGTAGAGATGTAGCCCAATCATATTGAAGTAGAAAGCAATGCTTTTGGCCAGGTATGTAAACTCTAACATTGATTGATCCTGCAAAAGGTGTTCAATTGGTTATAGCCTATTCCTATTTGTTTTCTAATGCCTCTTAATATGAAAGTAATCTAGTACCAGTACAAAGTAATCATATTACGTTACTGAGTTTGAGTAATCAAAAAGTTACGTTACTGATTACATATGTGGACAGGTAACTTGTAACTGTAACGGATTACATTTAAAAAGTAACCTACCCAACCCTGTGTGCGTGTAGGTATAGTGCAAATAGACAATTATACTCTTACTTTTTTTGCACACGTGCCAAAATGTGTGCAATTTGCTTAAATGAATAAAAAATTCAAATCTGGTGTGAGCAAGACAAATATTGTTCTGGGATTTGAACTTATTGTTTTGAAAAAAATAATTCTCATTCGAGATTTGAGCCAAAGCGATTGAGAAAATCGGTAAATAATGTTATTTAATTTGGTATTTTTGAAACCCAAAGAACTAAACTGCAGTCAATAGCTTTTTATATTTGTTTTTTTCCCACTTGTTTGGTGTTTTTCCTTGTTTGTTAGGCAACTACCATCTCATCTTTGGGATTGGTTGGCAGATCGCATCTCAACCCATCGCTCGCTACTGTCCCCTCGTAATAATGCCCCCTTTTATCTGTTTCAAGACTGAAAGCAGTTTGTGAAGGTATGAACTCAAACACATTCTTTTTCAACTGTTCTAAACGAATTCTGCACTTTGCCAGATATTATAGACTGCAAAATTACAACCCCGTTTCCAAAAAGTTAGGACGCTGCGTAAAATGTAAATAAAAACAGAGTACAATGATGTGCAAATCATTTGAACCCTATATTCAATAGAAAATAGCACAAAGACAACATATCAAATGTTGAAACTGAGATATTTTATTGTTTCTTGAAAAAGATATGCCCACTTTGAATTTGATGCCACCAACACATTTCAAAAAAGACTGGAAAAGTTGTGTAATATTAAAAAACTAAACCTGGTGGAAAATCACACAACTAATTAGGTCAATTGGCAACAGGTCAGTAACATGATTGGGTATTAAAAGATTATTCCAGAGAGGATGGGTCTTTCAGAAGAGAGTATGGGGAGGGGTTCACTACTCTATGAAAGACTGTGTGGGCAAATAGTTCAACCATTTAAGAATGATGTTTCTCAATGTAAAATTGCAACGAGTTGGGGATCTCATGATCTATGGTACATAATATCATTAAAAGATTCAGAGAATCCAGAGAAATCTCTGTACACAAGGGACAAGGCCGACAACCAATACCGGATGGCCGTGATCTTCGGGCCCTCAAGTGGCACTGCATTGTAAACAGACACGATTCTGTAGTGGAAATCACTGCATGGGCTCAGAAACACTTCAGTAAACCATTGTCTGTGAACACAGTATGTCACTGCATCCAAAAATGCAAGTTAAAACTCTACCATGCAAAGAAGAAACCATCCAAAATGATCCAGAACCGCCGTCGCCTTATCTGGGCTCAAGCTCATTTAAGATAGACTGAGATGAAGTGGAAAACTGTCCTGTGGTCTGATGAATCAAAATTTCAAATTCTTTTTGGGAATCATGGACAGCGTGTCCTCCAGACTAAAGAGGAGAGGGACCATCCGGCTTCTTATCGGCGCACAGTTCAAAAGCCAGCATCCATGAGGGTATGAGGGTGCATTAGTGCCCATGGCATGGGTTACTTGCACATCTGTGAAGGCACCATTAATGCTGAACGATATATACACATATGCTGCCCTCCAGACAACGTCTTTTTCAGGGAAGGCCTTGCTTATTTCAGCAAGACAATCCCAAACCACATTCTGCACGTATTACAACAGCATGGCTCCGTAGTAAGAGTCCGGGTGCTAAACTGGCCTGCGTCCAGACCTGTCACCCATTGAAAACATTTGGCGCATTATGAAACGAAAAATACGGCAAAGGAGACTCTGAACTGTTGAGCAGCAGAAATCCTATATCAAGCAAGAATGGGAATACATTTCACTTACAAAAATACAGCAATTAGACTCCTCAGTTCCCAAACGCTTAAAGAGTATTGTTAAAAGAAGAGGTGATGCAACACAGTGCTAAACATGCCCTTGTCCCAATTTTTTTGGAATGTGTTGCTGGCATCAAATTCAAAATGGACATTTATTTTTCCAAAAACAAAAAAATTTCTTAGTTTCAACATTTTATATGGTTGTCTTGATTAAATTTTATATGGTTGTCTTTCAATTAAATGATGGATAAATGATTTGCACACCATTGCATTCTGTTTTTATTTGTATTTTACACAGCGTCCCAACTTTTTTGGAAACGGGGTTGTATGTCCAGAGAATACGGTGCAGTATACAAAAATACACGAATACCATAACGGTTTGTGTCGTGGTGGATTTTGCACTGTAATTAACCAACATTTGAAATTCAGCCCAAGGAATAGTGTCTTTAGACTGGTAGGGCTATCGTCATGTAAAACCATGCACACCATACCTACTTCTCAGGCCTAAGTGAATTTTACAGAATAGAAATACAAATTTCAAGTTGATGTCATCCCTGCATTTCAGTAGCTCATGCACTTTGTACATTCAATTTGCCTCTTTGCACATTTAGAATTACCATTGTGCTTGCATTTTTATTATTATTATTATTTTTTACACTTGTTACACACAAGTCTACCTCGGGGACCTTAGTGCAGCTATCTCTGCATCCCGGTTGCTCATGCTACCCTACTACATTACTGCTTTATTAGCCTTGTTTGCACATCTAGAATGCCATTTAGAAATTGCCATTTGTACCCGCACAACTATTATCCCATTTGTAACGTAACATACACTATACCTAATACTTGTAAACTTTCTGCCCTCCTCTGTTTGCCTTAATTGCACATTTAGTATTGCCATTTGCACTGCATTTGCCTTCATTGCACATCTGCACATTCCACTTGTAATATACATATACTTAATACTTGTAAATACTTTTCTGCCCTCTATTTGCACTTCTGGTTAGATGCTAACTGCATTTCGTTGTACTGTACTTGTACTGTTGACAATAAAGTTGAATCTAATCTAATCACATTTTTCTGTACCATCCTGTGTTGTGCAAATGTATACAGATTCAGAGTACAGAAAACCTGTGGTCTGCATAGTAATCTAAGTTTACAGTAAGAAACATATTTTCATGCAATTAACCTACTTTCCATGTGATTGATTCAACAATGAAACGGATGAGGTTTGGCTGTACTCAACCTATTTTCCCTCAATGTCATGCCATTGTCATCTACAAGAACAGTCATGTACAAAGCCCCCAATGTCATTACAGATGAGTGTACTTCTTCCTCTCCCATGTCCACCTCCTCTCATTCTCACTCTTACTCTATGTTTCTCTCGGATGTTGTCATCTATTGCTCTGAAACACTGCTGCACTTACCCGTGGCCTTTTTTATTTATACCAACATCCTGATTGCCTGTTGAATAATTATGCCTGTTAGTGTTTATACCTCGACAACTGTTTGTTGAGAGTGTAAGAATTGCAATGATTTGAGTTTGGTTATTGAACTGGAGTATTTTCTAAATGGTGACAATTGTGCTTTACAAAAACGTTGTGTGTAGACTTCAAAAAAATATGAGATGTTTGTGTGGAAAGAGGTCTTATGTTTCGGGTAAATGGTCTTTCTTTTGGAATTTAGTGAAATGTTTTTGTATATATTCTTTATAGAACTAGTTTTTCACAATCGCTAAGTGTGTTAGCGATTGTGAAAAACTGTAATCACCTTGTTAACACTGTTGACACTAAAGGCCAGAAGAACAAATCAACCTCCATCCCGCTGATAGTTTGCCTCTGAACTTAAGGGTTGGGCTCTGGATGGGGGACCAGATTCTATTATACGGGATGGTGGAGGGCCAGTAAGATACAGTCTCCCCTCTGGTGTAAAGATCAATCAGAAGGATATTGATATGGTTGTAATTGTCAAAAACAGATTGTTGTTATTTTTTGGATGGAAGGTTAAAGGTCAGTGGTGAAATGTCACATTTTGGTAACTTGGGTAAAACAATTAATCTGTTTCCAATTGTTCATTCAGATTTTTAGGGTATTTAAGTGAATTGGGAACTATGAGTATCCTATAATTCCAATATAAAATAAAAGTGGCTATAATGAGTGTTATGGAAATTATTGAACTAATGTACATTTGAGAAATGTATGCTTTTCTATTACCTGGTATGTAACTCTGGTCTTTGTTTGTGACACACATGTCTGCATAATATCAGAGGATCATTAGGTACTCTGACCATCTGTCTATCTGCCCAATAAGGGTATCTGTCCTTTGTTCCTTAGGAATGTGGCCCTTGGGGGAAGTAGGGGCAATTGGCTCCTTTCGGTAAACACAACAGTAAACACCTAGGGCAGGAAGGATAAGGTGGGGGGACAGCCCGCCCTTTGGGTAAAACCTGGGTGACATAAGACAGCTGGGCAGCATCTTACTGCACCCCTTTTAACTGTAATAAATACTGACTGTTCATGTATTTACCTCAGAGATTCCTCAGAGGGTTATTCTGTAAGCTTTTGACGCGTCTGTGATGGAATTGCCATCACATGAGCAAGACTAGTATCCTGCAACATCCAAAAGTGTCCACCAGTGGGCAGTATCAATATTGATTTGCAATCCAAACTGAAAAAGGTGCTTAGGAAATTAAACCAAAGTTGAAAACCTGGCATGTTTTAGCAGTCAGGAAAAATGATTTCTCATTATTAATATCACTAATGATATTCTGTCACAGAGATTTTGATAGAATAGCCACCGATAATAAGATGATCCTATAATTCTCACAAATATAGTGAATGTACTGTATGTAAAGTGGTTCCCAACCTGTTTCATTTACTGTATCACCAACTAAATTTTATTTTGCCAAGTCTGGAGCCTCAACAAACCCTGGCCAATAAGATAATTCTTCTATATGGCTTCCAACAGCACGTCTATTCAGCTTCTCCTAAATCCCTGCCACAAAACTATTGCAGTGTAAACATTGGATGTGGTGACTGGGATAGACGAGAAGCTTTGCCGTGGTCGTGGGTGGCACAATTTGCAAGCTTTACGGTCAGCTTCAGGTGAGTTGGTTGGTGCACTAGATTGATGGCACGGGCTCGTCCTGGGGTTCTCCTGCAATCTGTCGTTTACTTAATGCATGCAGATTCAGAGTACAGAAAACTATTTGGTCAGCACAGCAGTCAATAAGTTTACAGTAATTTACCTATTGTCATTTCTGAAAGTCTGGACAATTGATGCAACAGTGAAACTGTTCAGGTTTGGTTTCACCCTAAGCCAAGCTTCCCTAATTTTCATACTATTCACAAGAACATGGTCAAGTAAAGTGTCAGAAATTTCATTACAATTCATTCATTCTCAATCTTACTCTACTTCTCTCTCTGGTGTTGTCATACACTATATGGCCAAAAGAATGTGGATACCCCTACTAATTATTGAGTTCAGCCACACACATCACTGACAGGCTACATAAAATCTAGCACATAGCCATGAAATCTCTATAGACAATCATTGGCAGTATAATGGTTAGTACTGAAGAGCTCAGTGACTTTAAATGTGTCACTGTCATAGGGTGACACCTTTGCCACCAGTCAGTTTGTGATAATTCTGCCCTACTAGATCTGCTCCGGTCAACTATAAGTGATATAATTGTGAAGTGGAAGCATCCAGGAGCAACAACAGCCCAGCCATGAAGTGGTAGACCAGGCAAACTCATACAGTGCTGCTGCAGAGTGCTTGGCTTAGTGGCTTAGTGGAAACGGGTTCTCTGGAGTGATGAATCACACTTCACTCTCTGGCAGTCTAATGGATGAATCTGGGTGAGGTGGATGCCAGGAGAACGCTACCTACCGGAATGCATAGTGCCTACTGTAAAGTTTGGTGGAGAAGGAATAATGGTCTGGGGCTGTTTCAAGGTTTGGGCTAGGCCCCTTAGTTCCAGTGAAGGGTCATCTTAATGCTACACGATACAAAGACATTTTAGACAATTGGGTGCTTCCAACTATGTGGCAGCAGTTTGGGGAAGGCCCTTTCCTGTTCCAGCATGACTGTGCCCCTGTGCACAAAGCGGCGTCCATAAAGACAGGTTGGTGTGGAAGAGGTTAGTGTGGAGGAACTCGAGTGGCCCGCACAGAGCCCTGATCTCAACCCCATTGAACATGTTTGAGATAAACTGGAACTGTGATTGTGAGCCAGGCATTCTCGTCCAACATCAGTGCTTGATCTCACGAATGCTCTTTTGGCTGAATGGGCACAAATTACCACAGAGACACTCCAAAACCTTTTGGAAAGCCTTCCCAGAAGAGTGGTGGCTGTTATAGCTGCAAAGGGGGGCAACTCCATATTAATGCCCATGGCTTTGGAATGGGTTGTCCAACAAGCTCATATACGTGTGATGGTCAGGTGTCCCCAAACTTTTGGCCATATAGTGTATATTGTTCCAAAACATTGGCCCTTTTTATTCATGCCAACATTCTGATTGCTTTTTGAATAATTAGGCTTGTTTGCGTTTACACATTGACGACTGTGTACTGTTTGGCTGGCCATGGCCTGTGCTGTGCCGGTCGTTCCGTTTCCATGTTCGGTGTGTTTTAGTTCTAGTTTTCCTGTTTCTATGTTTAGTGTCGTCCTTGTAATTGGTTTCCCCTGTGTCTCGTTAACCCCTTGTTAAGTCCCTATTTAGGTCCCTCCTGCCCTGGTGTTTGTTTGTCATTGCATGGATGTCACGTGTCATTTGTGTTGTGTTATGTTCCTGAGTCATGCTAATAAAAGGTATGTTTGTTCCTGAGCCTCTGCGCCTGTGTCCTGATACCTCCACTCGACAGAGTGTTAGAATTGCAATGATTTGACTTTTGTTATTGGATGGCAGGGATTTCTACATGACAACATGGTAACAATTGTGTTTTATAAAGGGATTTGTCTATAGGGTTTTGCAACATAGGTTGAATGAAACAGAACATTCTGTGAAAATAGAACCAGTTTCAATGTGTTTGCGTATGTAAAAAACTGTAATACCAATTTTGCCTGATTGGAAATATGGTTGCTATCAACATGAATCAAGATCAGAATATGAAAAAAGCATGCGATCACAAACTTTATGTAATGTGGCAACTTTTTAAAAGAAAAAACTAGACAAGCGTCAGAGTATATCTGCGGTTAATTTGCAGCTGAAGAGATTTATCCGGGTTAAAGTCCTGCTATTTAAAACCCAATTATTTTAGCATCATGTCTGGTCCTTCGGGATCAAAATGAACTCATTATGAAGATTATAACAGAGAGTTGGTTATGCAATCTATTCAATTTAAAAAATGAGAAATGAGGGTCAAGGTGGATTCTCATTACCGAATACTAGGCAGTAAATCAGTCTTAAATCCTCTGGACAAATTCTACACTTTGGTACAGGCAGTAGGGCGTATCATATCTTGACCAAACTGTGCTGGCCAGGTGTACTCTGTAAACTCCAAGCTCTTTGTAGGTATTGACAATGACATTATTTGTTTACTATGTCCTGTGATACTGTACCAACAAACCCTGCCTGTAAAGGACAACAATTTCCACAGGAATGTGTGTAATATTTTACACCAGTATTACTTAAACCTTCTATGTTCAAATTATTTGTTAATCTTTGCATTAAAGATTCCATATGTACTGTATATTTACTGTCCTACCAGCATGAATACAAGCATAAATGACCTGAGATGACATGAGAAGACATCTGCAATATGTTTCAAATATTTTTTCCTTAAAATTGTTCAGAGTGCTTAAGATATTCCATTTAAACTTTCTTGCTGGACGGTATATCAGTTTGCATTGACTTGTAATGTTCTCATATTCACGTTAGATGCTTGCAGTAATTTCCCCACACCGTAAACCACTCTGGAATAACTAATTTAAAGGGAAGAGGAGGAGACACATCTCGCCATTGTTTAAAATTCAGTCTTGTAAACATTAGAGGCAGGATTCTACACAGTGCAAATGTAATAAATGGGGTTCTCCCATGGGCAAGACAAATCTGGAAAAGAAATGTATTCCTATTTTACCAGGTAAATAAAACTGACAACACATTTTCATTTTCAGCAATAGCCTGGGAACAATTGAGTTAACCATCAGAACAAAATATTTTTCACCTAACCAGCTCAGGGGTTCAATTTAGAAACCTTGTGGTTACTGGTCAGATACTCTAACCTCTAGGCTACTCTGCCATCCCAAAATATAAAAATGACAGTCACATGATCCTTCTATAAATCCCTCCCAGTCCCCCTAATTGTTTTCACAACCGCTTCCTGTTTTCTTCAAATCTAGCCTTGTGTCCAAGATAAACTAAATTGTGAACTTCCTTTCTGACAACAAAAACACACACATATACACAAGTTTTTATACTGGACAAAAAAAAATACATTTAAAACCAGAAAAGGAACCAAGCAAGCCTAGTTCAGCCGGGCCGCAATTAAAATCAATAAATACTGTTGCTCTCACCGGATATGAACGTGGTCTTCCGCGCAAGAGGCACTGTATTCAACGACTACGCCACGGCATTACAGGCTGACCTGCTGGCTAGACACCATTAAGCATTGTGTTAAACTGACTAATGTTTCTTACTAATTTTACCTCCTCCTATGAACTGTATGGCGTTTGCCACTGGCCGTTTTAACAGCGTATTAGCCAGTAATAGGCTTTACCAGTATCTACTAACTTACTGGAATAGTCATAAGAATTGAGCAGTTGCTAGCGAGACTGAGCTTTACACTGCCAAAGCTATTTAATTTCATGGCATAACAACATACTTTTTTCTTTCATTCGTGAATTACATTGATACATAATAACTATCAATAACGGTGACGATAAGTGAAAAGACGAGAGAATCGTGGAATCTACCAGAAATAGTCGCAATACTGTATAACCGTAAACAGTTTTAGTTTAGGCTTACCCTGAATGTTGTAGTCAGCTAAGTTTCTGTCTATCCTGACCCAAAAAGCATGCCCGGGTGTGTACTTCGAAAATCCACAAGAAATAGTTGCAATATAACTAAACAGTTTTATTGCGGCCCGCAATTAAAATTAATAAAAGAGGTTGTTCTCACTAGATTTGAACTCAGGTCATCCACGCGTGAGGCACTGTCTATAACCACTACGCCACGGCACTACACGTTTCATCAGTCGCTAGACACCATTGAGCATTGTGTTAAACTGACTTATGTTTCTTATTAAGTTTACCTCCACCACAAATAGCGTCTATGAACTGTATGACTTTTGCCACTGGCCGTTTTAACAGCTTATTAGCCAGTAATAGGCTTACTAGTATCTACTAACTTCCTAGGAATAGTCATGAGAATTGAGCAATTGCTAGCGAGACTGAAGATTACATTTTCCATGCCAGAAACAGTCGCAATATAATCGTAAACTGTTTTATTTCAGTCTTACTATAATGTAGATACTGAAGGTTATAGCCAGCGATGTTTTCGTCTATACAGAATAATTCATAACACATACTTTGTTTTGACTGTGAGGAGATACGAACGCTGGACCTATAGTTTGCGGGTCCGCTTCTCTAAGCGCTACGCTATTTAACAAGTGGGAGTCAGCCAGCCAGCCAGCTTACGCGGTCTGGCAAAAAGACTCCTCTTATTATCAACCCCCTTAACTCACCTCCTAACATTCGTCCCAAAAACTAAACTTAACCAAATTTAGAAGTGTCCTGAATTGCATGTTCTCATGAAATGTCAAACAGCACAATTTTGTGGATTTTGGTCTATGCGTATGTGAAACCAACATACGCATAGACACACAGACACAGTCATCTTTTCCTTATGTATTAGAGCAGTGTTCCTAACTTCCCTGTACCACCAAGATGATTTTGTCTTTTCAGAGCACCCCTGAAGCACCCCGTCAAGTGCAATTTATGGTCTCACAAGCCTTCTCAAGTAGGCGAAGTACCCCTATAGGACCTAGTACCCCTGGTTGGGAACCACTGTCCTAGAGAACAGTGAATTATCTACAAGGCACTTCAGCAGAGGTTTTTTAAAGGCGTTAGTCTGGGCCAATCCAAGCTTCCTCTGCTTGTGTTGGGCGGAATCTCTGGTGGCAGGAGGGTTGTGAAACTCAGCTGGCACAGATCTAGTGCGTCTGAGGAGAGAGTCAAACCACACTGCAGCCAGACTATATGCTTGACAACTACAGACAGAGAGACAGAAAGACCCGAGAGAGAGGTAGGGAGTAGGACGTCCACAGAGAAAAAAAGAGCGTTTGCGGCTCACTCTCTTGTATTCGATGGACTGAGCACTCCCTCCAACAGTATTTGGAGCTGATCCTCCGTATCATCCTATACTGCCGTACAGCACTGTTCTGAGAACAGGGACCGACGGTTACTGTTCCTAAGTGACAAGACAAAGACTTTGACTTAAAATCATAGGAAGTGCGGTTTAGCCACTCTTGTTCCATACAGCCTCAGCCATGGCAGATAACACTATAGACGAGTCTGATTACTACCCTGGAAAGGATGATCTGGACTGGGGATATCAAGAAGGTAAGTGGTTTAAAGGCTTCAGCATACACCTGTTTTTCACCCACTGATTTATTTATCACAAAACAGAAGAAAAAAAAGAAATGTTTTTTTCTTTTTTTAATTCTTAATTCTTTCCCACTTCTGTCACCGAATATGTTGCATGAATTAATATGGAAACAGAGCATTTTCTTCACAGCTGTTAACATAAAAAAGCAATATCTCTATCTTTCTCTCTTTCTTGCACATACAGTGGGTAAAGAACATAAAGAAGGTAGGGTCACTTGATCAATGCACTCCTTATGTAGGTAACTTGATCGTGCAAATCGGCTGTACAGAACTGAACTTGAGATTCTGGAGTCACACCCATCATTTAGTATTCTAAGAGAGTTGTGGTCGAGCCACCGTGCTTTCAAGGGGCTCCAGTCCAGAAGACTATTGTGTGCATTGAATGTCTCAGTATGCCTCTAGAGGGATAGGTCAAGGTTCACGACAACTATGAATCAAGTAAGCTTAATAAAAATTGAAATCATCAACTACTGTATGCTTTTAGTAGTGTGCAGATAGCCTGGTGCTTGGGCCAGTAACCGAAAGGTTGTGGGTTTCAATCCCTGATCTCTTGATATGCCTTTGATCAAGGCACTTAACTCTAAATTCCTCCTGAATTTTGCTCTGGAGAAGAATGTCTGCTAAATGTAAAAATCCAAGATTGAATCAATATTTTGTAAGCATTGTGTCTATTTGTGTTGATGTTGGCTTAAAAAGTAAATGAGAAATATCTTGTTGGTAGGGAATACCGTCATCCATATTCTGAAAGACGACTATTTGTAAGCACTAACTACCTATTCAATAGCCCATCCATTCACTAACTCTTGGCTTTGCTTCAGAAGGCTCATTGTTTCCACATGTTTTTGTGCTAAGGGCTCCCTCCACAATTCACTGGTCAATGGTTTCATATTAATTACAGGACTATATGCATGTGTGTGGTCAGACATTTTATAGTGAATGTAATCTGTTTTGTTGAGGTGTAGAGCCTATGAAGGGAGAGGTGTCTGTTTTTTGTCTGTTTTTTGTTGGGACAAGAAAGATGTAGGAGGGAGTTTTCTTGATACATTGGACCCCCCCCCCAAACAAAATGTAACATGACATTTTGTTGCTTTATTTGACTGGAATGTGGTGAAAGACTGGGTTTTTGCAGAAAGAGCAGTGTGTCCAATTCTTGACCATGCAACAGCAGTACATATGCACTGGCTCAGGCGACAGATCACTGGACCACAGATTTTACCTGATTTATTTGGTTGAGGCTCTCTGCAGTCCATTCGGTTAATAGAGCAAGGACCCAAGACAGCTAGAGAACAGCTCTTTCACGGGAAGTACAAAAAGTGCTATGATGACTGGAATGTTTGAATAGACTTAAAGGAATGTGGAAGATTGAATGAAGGGGTATGAAAAAGTGTGAGAAGTAATCTGAGAAGCATTTGATTGTTAGTGATAGACAGAATGATGGACAGAGGCAGAGAAGATGAAGAGTTAAGAGAGAAAGATAGTGCCTGAGGTTGGATGAAAGAAGAATTGGAACATCTCTATTTCCCTTTGGTGAGAGTTATTCTAGGCACAGACTCCCAAAGGTTTCAGCTCAGTGGCATTAAGGGCCTAGCATACTCTCAGCCCAGTTTAGTTTCAGTGTGTGCGCCTGAATTTGTGTGCACGCACACATTTGTGTGTCCTCAGGTAGACTGTGCACTTTAATGCTGCTTGTGTATTTAACCGCTTGATTTGCATCTCCTTTGTTAATAACCCTCTTATACTTCACCACCAACCGCATGGATGTCTCAGCATGGACGATCTCAGTGCATGCCAGAGGTTGTTACTTCAGATCCACCAACACGAACATTCACTGGAGCTTAAGTCTAACTTCTGTTTGTCTACAGGTGTAGAGTGGGGTTTGTTGTTCCCTGACGCAAATGGGGAGTACCAGTCCCCTATCAACCTAAACTCCCGGGAGGCTTGTTATGACCCCTCGCTGCTAGACGTTGGGCTCATGCCCAATTATGTGGTGTGTCGGGACTGCGAAGTCATCAACGATGGACACACCGTACGAATCATGCTGAGGTCCAAATCAGGTGCAGACACACTTCTGAATGTATATTGTGAATTGGTTGTTCAAAACCTCAATGCTGATTGGCTGAAGGCTCAGAGACCATACAAAACGGATGTGAAAACGAAATATCTTACATAGTAACTGGTTTATTACTGCAAAAAGGCACCTCAGTGGGTCGTGGTATATGACCATATACACTATATGGCCAAATGTGGACACCCCTACTAATTATTGAGTTCAGGCATTTCAGCCACACCCATTGCTCACAGGTGAATAAAATCCAGCACATAGCCATGAAATCACCACAGACAAACACTGGCAATACAATGGGTCATATTGAACAGCTCAGTGTCTTTAAACGTGGCACTGTCATAGGATGCCACCTTTGCCACAAGCCAGTTTGTGAAATTTCTGCCCAACTAGATCTGCCCTGGTCAACTGTAAGTGCTAGAATTGTGAAATAGAAGCATCTAGGAGCAACAACAGCCCAGCCATGAAGTGGTAGACCATGCAAACTCACAGAAAGGGCCGCAGAGTGCAGAAGCGTGTAGTGCGTAAAAATCGCCTACATGTTGCATCACTCCTCGAAGAGTTCCAACCTGCCTCTGGAAGCAACATCAGCACAAGAACTGTGTCGAGAAATGCCAAGCGTCAGCTGGAGTAGTGTAAAGCATGCCCCTACTGGACTCTGGAGCCTTGGAAACATGTTTTCTTGAGTGTGCCACTATCTCGAAGTCTGATGGACAAATCTGGGTGTGGCGGACGCTACCTCCCGGAATGCATAGTGCCCACTGTAAAGTTTAGTGGAGGAGGAATAATGGTCTGGGGCTGTTTCAGGGTTGGGGCTAGGTCCCTTAGTTCCAGTGAAGGTTCATCTTCATGCTATAGGATACAAAGACATTTTAGTCAATTGGGTGCTTCCAACTTTGTGGCAACAGTTTGGGGAAGGGCCTCTCCTGTTCCTGCATGACTGTGCCCCTGTGTGTAAAGCGGCGTCCATAAAGACAGGTTGGTGTGGAAGAGGTTGGTGTGAAGGAACTCGAGTGGCCTGTACAGAGCCCTGACCTCAACCCCATTGAACGCCTTTGGGATGAATTGGAATGGCGATTGCGAGCCAGGCCTTCTGTCCAACAAATTCCTATCTTGTGGAAAGCCTTCACAGGAGAGTGGCGAATGTTATAGCTGCAGAGGGAGGGCCAACTCCATATTAATGCCCTTGGTTTTGGAAAGGGGTGTCCAACCAGCTAATATGGAAGTGATGATCGGGTGTCCACATACTTTTGGCCATATACTGTAGTGTACCACGGCTAAGGGGATTTATCCAGACATTGCTTCATACTTAAGTAACCCCTTAGACATGGTATATTGGCTATATACCACAATCCCACATGCATTTTTTGTTAAAGTAACTAGATTTGGATTTCCTTACATTAAAAACAAGTACAGTTCTAAATACACTTGTGCTCAAAAGTTTGCATACCTTTGGAAAATTGGTAATATATGTACTATTTGTAAAGAAAACATGAGTGAGCAGGCAAAACACGTCTTTTATTTCTTATGGGATTCACATTCAAATGTAGGTCATAACAGAATGGCACAATCATAAAACAAAACATGGCAACAAAGAAAAAAACTGAACCTGGTTCAAAAGTCTGCATACCCTTAGTTCTTAATATTGTGTATTGCCCCCTTTAGCATCAATGACAGCATGCAGTCTTTTGTAATAGTTGTCTATGAGGCCCCGAATTCTTGCAGGCGTTATAGCTGCCCATTCGTCTTGGCAAAATGCCTCCAGGTCATGCAAAGTCTTTGGTCATCTTGCATGACCCGCATGTTTGAGATCTCCTCAGAGTGGCTCGATGATATTAAGGTCAGGACACTGTGATGGCCACTCCAGAACCTTCAGCTTTTTCTGCTGTAACCACTGGAGTGTCATCTTGGCCTTGTGCTTAGGGTAATTGTTGTGCTGGAAAGTCTAAGAGCGTCCCATGCGCAGCTTTCGTGCGGAAAGAATGCAAATTGTCAGTTTGTCAATTGCCAGTATTTTCTGATAACATGCTGCATTCATCTTGCCATCAATTTTCACAAGATTTTCCGTGCCTTTAGAGCTCACACACCCCCAAAACATCAGTGAGCCACCACCATGCTTCACAGTGGGGATGGTATTCTGTTCACTATAGGCCTTGTTGACCCCTCTCCAAACATAGTGCTTATGGTTGTGACCATAAAGCTCTATTTTGGTCTTGTCACTCCAAATTACAGTGTGCCAGAGGCTGTTAGGCGTGTCAAGGTGTTGTCGGGCATATTGTATCCAGGCTTTTTTGTGGCATTGGTGCAGTAAAGGCTTCCTTCTGGCAAGTTGACCATGCAGCTCATTTTTGTTCAAGTATCATCATATTGGGCTACTTGAAACAACCACACTGTCTTTTTCCAGAGCAGCCTGTATTTCTCCTGAGGTTACCTATGGGTTTTTCTTTGTATCCCAAACAATTCTTCTGGCAGTTCTGGCTGAAATCTTTCTTGGTCTAACTGACCTTGGCTTGGTATCAAGAGATCCCCGAATTTTCCATTTCTTAATAAGTGATTGAACAGTACTGACTGGCAGTTGCAAGGCTTTGGATATCTTTTTATATCCTTTTCCATCTTTATAAAGTTTCATTACCTTGTTACACAGGTCTTTAGACAGTTCTTTTTTGCTTCCCATGGTACAGTATCTAGCCTGCTCAGTGCATCCACATGAGAGCTAACAAACTCATTGACTATTTATACACAGACACTAATTGAAATTTAATAAGCCACAGGTGTGGGAAATTCACCTTTAATTGCCATTTTCACCTATGTGTGTCACCTTGTGTGTCTGTAACAAGGCCAAACATTCAAGGGCAGGGGCGCTGCATGGGGGGAAAAGTTAGGACAATTCTAAGGGCCCGTGAGTGACAGGGAATTTTGTTGAGATTTTTCCAGTCAAGACTTTTAGACCATTAAAAACATTTAGACTGTTAAAGATGGTCTTTAGCATACTTCTTATAGAGAGTATCAGTCTTCCATCAAATAGTGAATTCCACTTATAAGAGCTGTATAAGTAGACGTTGCCTTCGGCTTTGGTGGTAGCGTGGTGGCAACAGCTTCTTGACTCGTGTGCATGCTAATATAAATAAAGGACTTCCACGGGACTCCATGTAGTTACGAATAATAGAATGTACTGTGTTTATTCCGTTTGCTTCATAATTAACAGAGTACGTTAAAGAAATCTTCTTAGACAAAGTAAAGTAATTCCTACATATAACTCATGCAATTACGGTAAGAAAATTGTGTTGCTCCGCCGTCCAAAACCCCAAAAAGGGTATGTAAACTTTTGATCAGGGCCATTTGGGTGATTTCTGTTACCATTATGATTTAAAAAGGAGCCAAACAACGGTGATAATAAATGGCTTCATATGGTCACTATCCTTAAATAAAAGACAGTTTTTTTGCATGATCAGTCATATTTTCAAAATCAAAATTTCCCAATTTCTGCCAGGGTATGCAAACTTATGAGCACAACTGTATAGTGTATGTACATTTTTCATAATGATTCTTATAGTGACGACACAGGTGATTACACTAGCCTTGAACACTGAAACTCAACAAATGTGTTAATGTCTTGTGTGGGAAAATACACAAGGTACAAACTGATATCCGATGTGGTCTGTGTTGTCTCTGTCTGCTCTCCCATGATGCTTTTTGTTTCCTGTCTGCAGTGGTTACCGGCGGCCCCTTGCCAAGTTATCATGAATTTGAGCTGCATGAGGTGCGCTTCCACTGGGGCAAAGAGAACCAGCGTGGCTCAGAACACACAGTTAACTTTAAAGCCTTTCCTATGGAGGTATGGGCCTTGGCTGAACACACACACGCAGGCAAGCAAGAACGGACATGCACACCCGTACGCACACACACCATTGTTTTCCTAAACTCGTGAGGACTTTTTTGGGACCTGACCTAACCACTGACCCTAGTTTTAACATTAATTATATGTATGGGCCGTGCCATAGGTTATTAAACTTGTGCGGGTTTCTCTGTGCAGACGCGCACGCACGCACGCGCACGCACGCACACACACGCCGTCTGCTTCAAGGCCATGACCATGATGTTTGTCTGAGTTAGGGGCAACTGTCACAGCATTCAGATTGAGAGATTTAGATATGTTATCTTCAAGGTAACTTCAGGCCGGAGCTTTTATATACATATTACAATGTTTAAAATATTTACACATCACTGACAGTATATAACCCGTGTGTGAAATATTTTTAAAGATGTAATTTTGACCAGAAAGACCTACAGCTCTGGAAAAAATTAAGACACCACTGCACCTTTTTCTTTTCTTTCTTTTATCCAGAGCTGTATTTTCAATGTTTTTCAATGTTTTGGTGCTCAATGTCTCTCTATTGCTTCAAGATCTATCACAGGAGTTTGGTGGTGTTTACAACTTTAAAATGTACCCCAATCCACCTGCTGTGCTTTGGCCCTGTATTCTGCCTCTTTTCTCTGTCTATCATTCTTTTATATGCTTAATTTTTTCACTTCTATTCCCTTTGTTTCTTTTTTCTTGGTTTCTTTTTTTCATTCTTTGCTTCTTTCTTACTTCTTTCTTTTCTTTGTTTGCTCTGTCTTTCTAATTCAGTTTATCTTTTTTGTGATCCACTTGACATGATGTAATATGATATGATACACGTGCTTTTCTTTAGCTCCACCTGATACACTGGAACTCAACACTGTTTAACAGTCTGGAGGACGCCCTGGGGAAGAAGAATGGAGTTCTGATCATCGCTCTGTTTGTACAGGTATAGATTGCTTTGGCCTCACTCGACAGTCATATTTGAATCATCTCATGGTCAGCCTGGTTTAGGGACTTAATTAAATTTGTTTGTCATTACTTTAATTTATATCACGTAATGATCATATCAGCTTTGACATTAAGTCAACAGCTATTCAATTGTATTCATTGATGTTTTTTGTATTTTGTCTGCTTGAATTGAACAGAGAAACACACATTGCTATAATCACAATTATATGTGACTTACATGAGCTGGCTTGAGGGTCTCTTTGTGTCCTTAATATATGAGAAAGTGAGAGAACACATTACCTAGGCCTTCCTGTTTATGAAGGCTTTGTCCACCACCACCACATCCTGGCAGGATACTTGACACTTCCGTAGCCCTATGTTAACAAGTGTTAACGTCATAGAATTTCATTGGCAGGTTAGGAGTCTTTTCCTGACCCTTTATTTAACTTACTGCCCTTGACTTTGTTTCCTTCAGATAGGGAAGGAGCATTTGGGCTTAAAGGCCATAACAGAAGTGCTGCAGGACCTACAATACAAGGCAAGTTGGTGGCGTCCATTTGGTTGGCAAAGTGATATCTTTTTTAAGGATTAAGGACAAAATCATTTTGGCTGTCACAGGTCCCAAGAAAAAGCTTTACTTCTACCTCAACCCCTCCAAACTGGAGACATGCAGAGTATTTCAACATTAGGCACAGTTTTATTTAACGTTGCCTCTTTTGGGATACGGCCTAGCAACCTTTCAGTTACTGGTCAGATGATGTAACTGCCACATCTGTTCTGATGTTGTGGTTATCAAGTCTAATTTACTTGATCATCATTTAATATGCACATGACACACAGTACATTCTAAAAAGTTCACTGAGGATCCTTTAGGGGCTCTTTACCTAAAACACAAGGGGGAATCCATTTAATTTATTTGAAGAACCTATTTTTTATGATTTGTCAAAGAACGTTGAAGAACATTTTTAGGGTGAATTTTGAGGAGGAAGGTTCTTCAACTGGTACTTTGTGGCACAATAACAAGGTCTAAATACTAATACACATTTGTCCTTGAAGAACACAGAGGGCTTCACTTGCACTCTTAACACTTACTTGTGGAGTTATAAGACACCACGGCGATAACAACACAGGGGGTTATGGGAAAAAGAGGAAGGCATGTACTAATTAACCACATTAGGATGTTTACACAATCCACAGTTGTGCAATGGTGACACAGCAATTGATTCATGTATAGATTCTTCAATGAAACCTGACGCATTATTGGTTTGAGATCTGAAACCTTAGACTGGGGAAATGTTAACTCGTGCAAAATGGGTTGGAAGAGCTCCACTAGCATAGATGATCACTCTGTCAATAAGCGGTCACACTTGAATTACTTCTAATAACCCTGTCTTGACAAAAATGGAGGCTAAATAGAGAGGCCAATACAAATGAAGCAAACCAACAAGTATTTTAATGTTGATTTATCTTCATAGGGGAAGACAAAGATAATACCATGCTTTAACCCCAACACACTCCTTCCTGGTAAGTCCTTTATTTATTGTGTATTTAAATGACTGATGATGATCGTGAAACAAGCAATCCAGTGACGTTTGTTGATAAAAACAACTGACTTTAGCATTACAGCAAGGCTACTGTACCGTGTCTGCAATGAAATGTTGTATATCAGGGCTATTCGACTCTGGTCCTGGAGGGCCAAAACACTTTTGATGATTCGCTTTTTCATGATAGTTAATTGCGCTCAGCTGGCGTCCCGGGTCTGAATCTGTCCTTTAATGGAAGTAGACATGTATTGGCCCTCCAGGACTGCAATTGAATGGCCCCGCTGCACATAAATGAAGGCACGAATGTTTGCGTCAATGGTATATGTCATTTGTTTCTCCCACCAGACCCTCTTTTGAGAGATTACTGGGTGTATGAAGGGTCCCTGACCACACCACCGTGTAGTGAGAAAGTCACCTGGATACTTTACCGTTACCCACTTACCATCTCACAAATACAGGTAGACCATCTCAAACAACAGCATGATTTCCATGTTGGGTTCCAGCCTTGCCCATGGTCCTTAATCCACTGCAACATTACTATTGGGAGTGCATACATTTTCTTACTCTTCTATTATTTGCTTAATAGTCAGCTGTGGGAATTGGACCTGGCAATGTACCATGCTCTACCCATTGAGCAACACAGGACCCTTTACAGATTAATGATGATGGCAACTTTAAACACTTATACTATGTTTTGTTTTTATACTGTAAATAGTTGTTCCACCAAATTAGGGGTCAACCCAGCACCACTTCCATAGAGCTTGAGGTTGCTAGGATTGTAGCATTAAGCTTTTCATCACACTGCTCGCTCGTCTTTACTAGGATACATGCACTGGATAACACATTCCAGAGCCAATGGTCACAATTGAGCTTTCAGGCATCTGACGTACCACAAGGAGTCGCTAGAGCATGACAGGACAACATAGCCCCAACCAACATCCATCCACCCACCCACCCACCCAGGGTGGTGCTGAGCCAATATATGCTGTCCTCTGCTGGACTCTTGGGGGTTGCAGAACTTGACCAGAACTTGGCCACAGTGATTTAGTTTGGCATTGACACCACTTTGCCACTCGGGGGTCAGTTGTTCTTTTTTATTTGTATTTGTAAAAAAAAATTAATTTAACTTATTATGTAAATCTGTATGCTGCTTTCAATACAACATTTTCTTTCCCTTATCGTTACCATCTAGAAAAGACAGAACATTTTAAATAGCTTACAGTTAGTTTTATTGGTAGTAACTGAGCTGTCACCATTGCCTGATTAATCAAGTGCCCATCTGAAATCATTTGTTAATGACTCTACGGAGACAGCTGACACACCGCTGCTGGCAAGGCTCCGTTGGCTGTGCTTCATATAAAAACCTTTATTACTGAATCCATCTGTCTTTTTTGTTTTGGGCAAACACTACATTCCTTTATTGGAACATTCTGACTGATCTTCCAAAAATATATCTTTGGAGTAAATGGACAATTATGTTTCTCTATTAACAACATTGGGAATATTTATTTTGATAAGCCAACAATGAGAGCCTTGGCCTAATATACAAGCAGGTTTTGGACCCTTGTCTTGCAATGATCCAGCTAATACCAAGAAAGGGACTTTACCTCTACACCAAACAGTGGCATTTGAGTGCTGCTTTCTGTTGGGTTGGCAGATGGCAGAGGAGACAGACATACAGGGGGGATTTGCTAAAGAGGTACTTGTAGAAAAGCTGGTACCAGGAATCGTGTTTGCAGCAAGTGCCAATTAACCAGAGAGTAAAGATTGGTGACGAGTGTTGCAGGGACTCTGTTAAATAAAGCAGATGGCATTGTGGAAAATTACAACTACTTTGTTGAAATAACTGATACTGGTAATTCTGTAAATTACTTTATTACAAAACAGGAAACATTTCCAGATTTGATTTAGATTGAAAGTGGATGATATGGGTCTGAAACGCAAGTGAACCATCTAAACAAATTAAAATATACTTGTATTGACAATTAATAATTCAATTAATAATATTAAAGCTGCAAGCAGCATTTAGCGGGTTTCAGCATTAAGCTATTAGTATCCAGATAGCATTTTTTTCCAATAGGACACATATCCAACTCATGTCCATAGCTGTAAACAATATTACATCTATGGTTTTTCCATTTCACTAGTATTCCCATGTGGCCAAATGGAAACATCTTTTATATTAACTAAATTCACAACCCTAATCATGTGTACCAAATGTAATCACACATCGGTCATTTGATGCTATAGAAGTAGCGTTAGAAGCGTTTTTCACAAATTCAGAATTGTCGAAAAAACATTTTGCCCGACTTAATGGGTCACAACTGCAAATATGTTCCTTAGGAGGAGATGCACTTATACACCTCTTTTCAAGATTTTATTTTAAAAATCTGAGCGTGGTGAGCTTACAAATGTGGGAAACCTCAATAGCACCACTGTGTGGTTGATAAAAAAATCCTTGCAGTAATTTTTTCGGTATCGTCCTTGTCAATATATGTACCAAGTAGAATTATTATACCATTATCTTTGTAGGAGAGTTGTACATCAATGTGCAAATCCATGCCTAAACACATGTTCATTGGTCAATAGTCAACAATGAGTGTCTCAGATACCTCATTTAATGATTAACATCTCCAGAAAGATTCATGTCTCTGACTTATTTGGCAGATTTCTGGTGGATTTCAGTGGCATTTATAGCGCCACCATGAGAGCTAGTGGTTCGTACCTTTCAGGGTTCATTCCTGGCCTTGGGGTTTATCTGTAAAGCAAGTAGCATCTTTCTTAGATAATCCTTTTAGTATTTATAGCCTTATAAAAATAGTTGCGAACACATCGTTTGAGGTATCAACTTTTTTAATAGACTTTTAAAGATAATGGTCCATAGATCCTTCACAGTATAAGACATGCCAATCCGTTCAACGGTCTTGGAGATGTCGTTTAGGAGTTTTTTTTACTACAAAATGACACAAAACATTGGTGAGGTTTATAGTACCCCCATAAGGTCTTTCTGTACTTGACTTCTGCTGTTCATTCATGGCAGAGATGTTAATGGGCATGATTTGTTTCGTAGCTGTTGGATATTCCCATGGGGTTTTATGGCCTTATATAATCAGAGCCCCACCAACCTCCATTTAATTCACTGATTACAGACATATTGTTTGAGATATCATTTTTCCTTATATATTATTTAAAGAGAATTGTCCAAAAGTCCTTTTCACCAAACGGCATGCATTACATTATGTCCCTAACTTGTATGGCAGAATATTTCTACATTTCGTAACATCTGTGACATTTAAAGCTGCTACAGCGCTATGTTAAGTGTCAAAAACACCTCATATAGCGATTAACATCTAAAGAAAGTTTCTTGTCTCCATGTTAAACGGCTGATTTATGGTGAATTTCCTAACATCTGTGACATTTTATAATGCCAACACGAGAGCTAGCTGTGCGTACTTTTCATGGTTAATTCCTGGCATAGGTATTTACCAGTATAGGAAACTGTGTACTTTTGGGATATTCCATTTGGGATTTATAGCCTATAGCCATAAAATTAGAGCCACACCTATATCAAATTCAATCGCAGAGATATCAACATTCTTGGTAACACTTTCCGTTAAGTTGACACTTAGTACTATGTAAATGCAATGTAAAAACGTATTAATGACTAACAACAATGTAATACCACAGGTATTAAATTGTACTTACAGTAGAATAATGATTTATAGCGCCAGATTTATAGGAATAGGTTATTACACTTGTGGAAAACAAAAGGTAATTCCAAAACCTTCTGTAGGATGCTATTCCAAGTGTGTAATTACACACAATTTTGTTTTAGTAATTACACAATGTCTTGTTACACATGTAAATAAAACATTGGAATTATACCTTAGCAGTTGGCTCTGTTGCACCATATGAATACATCTAAGGTCTTGACTCTGTAGCTAATCCTAATGGTGGCTGTCCCTCCTACAGCTAGATGCTGTCCCTCAAACATAGCCTACCATCCAGATATCAGAGGTAAGAGTATTTTTACGTAGAGATTGCTTAGATATGCACAACATATTACACATCTCGCCTACAACTGGAGGTTCAAAATTAGGGTCAGAAAACAAGAAAAGTTGTGGAATGCGTCTTTAACTGACAAACATTACAGGCTTATTTCCAATGCTTATTGCCTTGTTTTCTTCAGTCAAATGTTATGTAAGAATAATGTAATCTGTAATTAATATTTACATACCTAGGAATTAGCAATGTATGAGAAAGTGAAACAAAAAGCTAAAACCCTTGTAATACCATGTAGTAACATTTGTAATTAATATGTAACTACCCAGGAATAAGCAACTTATGAGAAAGTGAAACTAAAGGCTAAATCCTTTGTAAATACCATGTTGTTACATTTGTAAGTAATATTTACCTACCTAGGAATAAGGAACTTATGAGAAAGTGAAACTAAATGCTAAAAGTTTTGTAATGACATGTAGTTATATTTGCAATTGATATGTACCCTACCTAGGAATAAGCAACTTATGAGAAAATGAAACAATGTTAAAACCTGTGTAATACCATGTAGTCACATTTGTAATTAACATGTACTTACCCAGGAGTAAGAAACTTATGAGAAAGTGAAACTAAAAGCAAAAAACCTTTGTAAATACAGAACTGGTGCGCGCCACTTTTTTTTTGTATTTGATGTTCATTACGTTAGCATTGCTAGCTTCTCGGATAGCCCAAACAGGCTAGCGCACCCAAACTCAGTTATATATATTATATTATTTGTAATTCAATACCTGCCAAAAGATTGTCATCAACTACTAACAATGTTATATCAATCTTGATTATGAAGAATTAGTGTTTATCACTTCACAAACCTGTAAATCAGGATAAATAATATGGCAATGATTGTGCTGATTTGTTGTGGCTTCTCCATAAGATTAGAAAAGATCGCCTGACTTACTCCCCAGACATAGTGGTCCTGTGCTCGCTAGTTCCCGCTAGCGGTTGCATGAGGCTTAAGTGTTTCTCAATGACCTCCAGTGGAGTTTGTTACTTGAAAAAATACTGAATACAGCAAACCCATGAAATGGAATTATTTTACATATTTTTGGTACAAAATAAACACAATTTCGACTGGACAATAATTACATTGTTCATACATAATATTTGATTGTTCAAAGAAAACATTGTAGCGAGGCAATAAGCATGGGAAGTTAGCTAGTAGTATTTGTCGGTTAAAGACGCATTACTGATTACTGTCCCTATTTTTTAAACCTCCAATTTTAGGTGAGATGTGTAATATGTTATGCATATTTATGCAATCTCTAAGTAGAATTACTCTTACCTGTGAAATCTGGATGGCAGGCTATGTTTGAGGGTCAGCATCTAGATGTAGGAGGGACAGCTACAATTAGGATTAGCTACAGAGACAAAATCTTTGGTGTAGCTATTCATATGGTGCAACAGAGCCGACCGAAGAAGTGTAATTCCATTGTTTTATTTATATTTGTATTAAGACACTGTGTAATTACTAAAACAAAAATAATGTGTAATTACACACTTGGAAAAGCATCCTAAAGGATGTTTGTAATTACCTTCTGTTTTTCCACAAGTGTAATAACCTATACTGATAAATCCTTATTCTATTGTAATTACAATGTAATACCTGTGGTATTACATTGTTAACAGTTGTTCATATGTATTTACATCGCAGTTATATAGTAATAAGTGTCAACGTAATGGAAAGTATTACCACATTCTTTATAGAACTTTTAAAGACCATGGTCCAAAGACCCTTCGTAACAAACGGCATGCCAATCCATTCAACAGCCTGGGAGGAGACGTCATTTAAGTGGGGGTTTTTTTAACAACAAAATAACGCAAAACACTGGCAACGTTTATAGCACCCCCTTAAGGTCTTTCTGTACTTGAATAATGCTGAACCTTCCTGGCAGAGGAAGGGATTAATAGACTTAATAGACTTCTTAAGTCATAGATCCGCCCACCTCAATTTCATTCACTGATTTAGGCCATATTCTTTGTGATATCAACTTTCCTTATATAACTTTTAAAGATAATGGTTCAAAGGTCCTTCCACACCAAACGGCATGCAAATCCGTTCAGCGGTCTTGGAGATGTTGTTAACAACCTTTTCACCAAATTCAAAATGAAGGAAAATCCATGGGGCAGATTTGAAAGACCCGAGAGACTTTTTTGGTCAGCATGAGAAGGGGCATATCTGGAACTTGGTCGCATGTCTCTACGACATTCGGTTCATGAGATATGGGTTTCAATTTTTCCATTTTTGACTGAGTGCTACAGTACCACCATGAGGTGTATCGGTACCATAATGGCCAAGGACCAAGCTATGGGCCGCTGAAAATGGCCCTGGAGAATAATAATAATATAACAAACAATTATAAGAGGGTTCCAGCAACTTTGTTGCTTGGCCCCCTATTGAACCGGAACAAAAACAATAGGGTTTCACCAGTGAACTGCTGAAACCTTAATAATGTAACATAATCAGTATGTTGTTTGTGCTCTAACTGTTCATGTGTTGTTTATGTGAACCTTAGGAAGAGTAGATGATGTGTGCAATAGCTAATGCGGACCCTAATGACATAACTCCATTCAAGGTGATAATACTTCTGGGACATGCCGATACAGTTCATTTTTATTGAAAGTGAATGCATTTATTACTGTGTAATAAAACATTTTTAACTCAAACCCAGAAGTACTAAACCTAGCATTTAGCAACCCACTTGGTGTTTGCCCGAGGTTGTTAGCTAGAAATGTAAGCTTACCTACAAATCAATGAGGCTTTAACAATGTTAGATGTTTTTGCACCAGCACAAACATGTTCTTCCCTTATATATTTGAGCAGATAAAAATGTTAACACCAAAGAGTGTTATAATGCTTATTTGCAAGCCAACTAATGTTAGCTAGTTTCTAACTGTAATAAACTACAATAAAAACAAGTAAATTACAGGAAATCAGTCAATTTAAATAAAGTAATCTTTGGATTTTACATGACTGGGAATACAGGTTATCACCTTGGTTGGTCACAGATATCTTTAATCCAGAGTATCCCAAACATGCAAAATATCATATGTCTGGTGAGTATGCAGGCCAAGGGAGAATTGGGCAATGTTCAGGTTCCATGAACTGTGTACACATTCATACAACAGGGGTTGTGCATTATCATGCTGCAAAATGAGATTATGGCTGGTGAAGAAGCCAGATGTGGAGGTGCTAGATGGGCTTGGTTGCACCTTTTCTACAATTTTGAGGCTGGTTAGATGTAAATTCCAAATTATCCGCAACTCTGTCAGATTTGGCTTATGGTAGAGAAATAAACATTAAATTCTCTGGCATCAGCTTTAGTGGACATTACGGAAGTCAGACCTCCAATTATACGCTGCCTCAAAACTTGAGACTCTGGCATTGTGTTGTGACAAAACAAAGAATCTGCACAAACAAAAATATTTGTGGTATACAAAGTAGTCTCGCATTGCCAGAACAACACATGGTCTGGCAACAATGCTAGCCTTTCTAGCACATTCGGAAATTGAGAAAAAAAAAACTTGTTCTGGTGAGTGTTCTCTTCAGATGAACAACTCTCACAAACAAATCATGAGCTTGGGTAGGTGGGACCGAAACTTCAGATGGGTAGTGTGCTTAAACAAAATCAAGCGGTAATGGAAAGGCAGTGACGTCACTTTTCTTTGCATGTTTGATTTACGATAATTCCCCCATGTGCAAATTTTGATACAAATGATTTCTATACTGCCAACAGATGTATATACTGTACCCATTCAAAGATTGTAAAGTTTGAGAGACTATATCCAAAGAAGCAACTTACACATTTTCCTCAGTTGCTTTATGTTCATATTCCAAAATGTATGTCCAATCTTGTCAACAGTTTATATTTCAGATGGAAACCAGTAACACAATATGTAAACATTTATTAAATTATTGTGATCTTCAAAGTAAGTACTGTTACTTTGGGAGTGAGCATCATCATCAGTAAGTTAATGAAAATATAACATGGTAAGTATTTAACAATGCCCTTCTTTCAAAATTAAACCTAAAGACATTAGGGCTATGGTGGCGTTGGGTATGGAATGTACTAATGCATTTTGCAATAATGAGCATGGATTCCAGAGCAGCAGCCGATGAGTTATGAAGAATCTGATTGGTTCTCTGTTGGTACTGGCTACACTTTATTTGTGAGAATGTTGATTTAAATATTATTTCTTTATATCAGGGGTGACCAATCTGTTCCTGGAGATCTACTGTCCTGTACGTTATCTCTCCAACCCATTTGTGAGTAATCTTGGTATATTTATATAACCTTTGTTCTCTGAGGTAGGGAACAAGGTGCCACAACATGTCCCCATTGTGGCATCGAAGTGACTGGCCGAAAGAGAACGTTTCAGTTTCTTCCAGCTAATTACTTTGAATTAGATGTAGTAAATTAGATTTGGAGAGAAAACCTACAGGATGGTAGCTCTTCCTGAACAGGAATAGGCAGCTCATAACAAAACACGCTAAACCTAAACCACCCTTGTGTTACAGACACTGAATGAGTCTAAAGTGAGTATTTGTGACCTTTTGTAGAAGAAGCTGAACAAACTCGTCTCTCCAGCTGTGAAAGTCATTATCAAATATAGCAAACAAATTATTTCTGATGAAGTGTCTCTTAACCTTTAACAGTTGTAGCATGACAGAGGTTTTTGTGACTTCTGCTTTTCCGGAATGTTTTTAATGACACCATTTAGACAGATCATTAGACCAGTGAGAAGATGGACCCTTACTGGCCCTCCAAAGTCATTGCAGGTGCAACTGGAGAAGCAAGCCGACATGATCTTTAAGAACATATAAGAGGTAGCTAAATAATGATTCATTTAGGGTTTTAGACAAAGGTAGAAAAAAAACAAGTAGGTGGGGATCACACTTGCAATAGTCAAAGAGGACTATTGCAAGAAATTACAAAATGTATAGTTTCGGTATGTCTAGTTTCAGTTACTATTCAGTATTGCCATTGTTCCGGGCAAAGAGAAAACTTTGAAATTAATAACATTTAAATGTAAAAAGCATTTTATCCCCTTAATTTACAGTTTGAATAATGCTAAAACATATTTCAATTAAATTAAGTTTCCCTACTAATATTAATTGCTGAACTATCAGCCTACTGTCTAACCCTAACCCAGTGCACAATAAAAATCTTAATGAGAAATGTAATTTCACTGCTGAACACACAAAACCAGACTAAGCTGGAAAGACACTGTGAAATTGCGCTTGTAAGGAGGAAATTAGGCCCCAGTCTAACTCTAAGCAAATGAAAATATTACTACACACCATGAACTCTACGCAGAACAACACTCTTCTGTGTTATATTCTGTTTTCCTCTATTTCTCTTGTCTCATCTCTGTCTCCCTCTCTCCTACTCTTCCCAATCTTCTAGATAGAGGAATTCAGGAGGCTGAGGTCCCATTTAAAAGGCGCTGAGTTACCTGAAGGGAATGATGGTATGCTGGGGGACAACTTCCGCCCCACTCAGCCCCTCAGCGACAGGACAGTCCGGGCTGCCTTCCAGTGACACCCCATCCATCCTCCATGGGGGGAGTCCATAGCTTGTTGTTTTACAGGTAAAGGTCAAAAGTCAGACAATTCATTTAGATTTAATAGCCTATTTAGAGCATTTTTACACTACCATAGTTTTATGTAGATGACACTTGTTGCCAGATTTGCGCCAGAGCTACGTTTTTTATATTGTAAACGGGTAAAAAAACTAATTGTTGCAAGTTACCTTCCAAGGTAATTCATACCAGGTAAATAACATTGTCAGTGATTTTATACGCCTTCCAGTTCAGTGGTCTGGCCAAAGTGCAGTGAGGGTTTCTTGTTGCTAGTGTGAATCAAAAACGATATTTACATATTATGTTTATTTTATTTAAATTAAATTGTATTCATGACAATCATTGTAGTTTAAAGAGACACTATAGACCTCAGTAGGTACAGCGTGCTCTTGCTTATTCTGGATGTAGAGCTGGAAAGTGTTCAGGACTATCATTGTATCATTGTTTAAAAAATAGTTTCAGAGAGGTTAAGATAGCTCCTGTCAACTTCACATAGAGGTTCAGGCTTTTAAAAGATTAGCTTTTTCTTGTTTTACTTTAATTTTACCTGTTTAGTTGACTGTTAGCAATAGATTTAAAACTTTAGTTGATGTATCCTCAGAAGCCACCTGTGGATGCATTGATTATATACCTGCATTACCTAGGAGTTTCCTGCCCATTCAGCAGCCTACTAAATTGATGGATACTAACTGTCCACAACACAAACTCAACAAATAACTATGTATCAAATCTGGTTTATATTCTCATGCCCTGGAAGTCATAGTTACATGAAAACAGACCAGACATTTCTAGAGATATTATAATAATAATAATAATGGCATGACTAAACACTGGTGTAGTGTCAGACTCATAGAAATAATGAGCTAACCCAGTTTTTTCTTTAATCTAGGACTACTGACCGTGGTGTTGGGCAAGAAGTAGAAGAATATCTATTCTAGAGCTTGCATTGGGAACACCTAGGTTACTTGCAAATTACTCATTTTGAAAGGAGTGAATGACTTTGGATGTGCTCACTCGAGTGCCCTGAGAGAAAATGTGACTAGGCCTTTTGGCATACTGCATTATACCAAAAGTAGGTAAAAAAAAAGTTACAGTATTAGGGAACCAAGAGAGATTTGCTTGGTAGTTTGACCAATGTTCTGGTTGGTGACTACAACAAAGGGTTAACTGAGTGGAAAAGGTTGTTTAGCTATGAGTGAGCGGTTATAAGGCAACAGTGCACCTACAAATGTCAGAGTAACTGTTGCAGATAGTGGAGTATTGTCTCTTTTGTAAGGGATATGGCCTGACTAGCTCTGAGAGGGGCTGGATAAGAGGATGTGGTAATGAAGGAAGGGGGTTCTGAAGGGGACTGTGACTCAAATTGCACAATTCGGCGATAACTGAAATTACATCATAAAACCCTTCCTGGTTAATTGTAAGAGCTTATAGGGTACCCTGAATGCTGACACCACATGTATGAGACTACATCACATTTTACTGCTCTAATTGCGTTGGTAACCAGCTAATAAGTGCTGTGTCCAGGCACCCCCCAATTGGTCACATCTAAGAGTTGTAAATGTAAATGTAACATTGCCAGTGCTGTAACCATCATGGCTCTGCCACAGAAAACAATGCGAATGTTTGTGCATTTAAGTGCAGAAGACCTTAAAAACTCCAACCCAGAACATGTCTCTTCTACCTTTCACAGCTCAATTTTACTGGCTGGACTATTTTACAAAATTCTCCTTTTTTCTTTTCATAGTGAGAAAAAGTGAAATGAGAGAAGCAGATGAAGGTGGAGGAAGAAACGATACATCTGAATAGGCTTGATGTTATGTTACATTGGATCACCTGAACTCGGACGGCGCTCACAATGGGACCATTTTACTCTGAGCGTTGATGAAGGCAGCGCCGAAATACCAACCAGCTGGTTTCATGTGACCTGGAACAAAGCCATCAGCTGTGCCAAGAAGGATCCACGCTCCAGAAGGAGTCCTTATTGACTCTGTTCCAGTATAGACACTAGCCAACTATTGTGAGAGAAAGAATCAATGGATAGGGGAACCGCATGGTTGGGTAGTTAACTTTCTAAATAAAATCTGTTACAGTTATTACTTGTCCAAAATTGTAATCTGTACAGTTACTTTTGGAATACACAAATGCGGTAATGTAATCTAATTACTTTCAGTTCCTTTGGAAGCAATTTCTCCATAAGAGTGATTTGACAAAGGGAACAAGGATCCATAAATTGCATTTTTTATGTCAACATTCCTCATATGGTCTCTGTGACTAGCTCCGGTGGAAACAACCAAAACTTGCCTCTTTACTCAATATTGAGTTACATGTCAAACAGATAGGTGTCACGGCGCTTTTCTGAAGTAACTATAATCTGAGTAAAACAATCTGAGTATGTTTCCTTGTTAAAGAGATTACATGTAATCCATTACATTTCAACCCTGATTGTATAGGCATTCTTAGTGGTTTGCTAGTGTGGCTATAGATTAAATGTAGGGCTTTATTTTGGCTACATGTATACAGTATATGCATGCTTCATTATTGTCTACATTATATAATATTTAAATGAGATAAAGTTATGAAGTTTATAGTTAATAATAAGTAGATTTACTCTTATGAACAAGAACCTGCCATAAGTCTTTCCGAAATGTAAAGAAATATACAGTACATGTAATTTTTTAAGAGCTGTTAGGGTACATTGCTTTTGTCCGTTTTTGGCTCCTGTTCATTAATTACCGTGCTTTTTGATTTTGGCTTATCTGACAGAAAGATTTATACTAGATGTTTAGGCTATAGTACTGGCCTTGTAAAAAAGAAAGTTAAATCAAGCAGTACAACAGAGTCTATGAAAAGGAAGGAATGAGAGTTGTGAATTTTGTTCTGATGCTTTTAGATGTTTTAAGGTAATCTGGATCATGTACTGACAGTAATTTTTAGATTAGATTTGATGACAGTAATGAAAACAAGATGACTTCCTGCAAAGTAACAATGAAGATTTAAAAAATGTTAGTATAAAAATATAATACCTTTGTTACTGGTGTTATTTAAACCATATAATATCTTCTATCTAAAAAAAAGATCACTAGAATTCAATACGGATCAATTTTATTAATGACATTACTCAGTGGGAAATTTACAGCAGGTTTTTTGTAGTTGCAAAATTTTTTGTAGTTGCAAAAAAAGATTTGGATAACACTTTCTCTTAAGTTGACACTTATTACTATGTAACTGCTATGTAAATACATATTAACAACAATGGAATACAACAGGTATTACGTTGCAATTACAATAATAATTAAAGCTGCAAGCAGCATTTAGTGGGTTTCAGCATTCAAGTTACTACTAGCCAGATTGCAAATTTTTTCATCTTATATCCATTATTGCAAGCAATAAAACATCTATGTTTTTTCCTTTCCTATAGTGCCCCCATATGGCCAACTTGAAACATCATTCACACAAAGTAAAATCACAACCCTGATCATGTGTACCAAATGTCATCTCACTCAGTGACAAAGAACAACAGATAGTGTTATGGCTATTATGCCGCCACTGTTAGGCCAAACTGAATTTACTTGCATGTTACATTGCAATAGTTTTCCGGACATTTACCTCAATTGGTATTATAATACAATTTTCTGCTTCAGATAAATATGGATACTTCAAAGGTCTGACACTATCAGAGCAGTACAACACCTTAAGCACCAAACAATGTAACTAGGTAGTTGTTTGGATTCTTTAGAATGTAATAAATGTAGCCTAATTGTATGGTAAATATAACTGAATGGAAGTTTCAGTCTTCCCCAGCACAGAGCATATTAATGAATTCACATTTTGCTTGTTGTAAGATAATGATGGGGTCAGACGAGATAATCATGATCATTTTCAAAGGTGTGTTCACTTAAGTATGTGTATTAGCATCAATGATTGAGCAAACTATTTATCTTAGAACTGTTTAATTTTGATGATCAAAAGTCTATTTCAGGTGGCAACAATAAAATCAATACCTTTCCAGATTTTCATTTATTTGGAAAATACCCTCCCTATTTTTACTGTAAAAATGTGTTGACTTTGGTAGGGCATGGGCATATAGCCTACCCATGTGTTGTAACCTTCATCTAACGCTGTTCATGAATCACCTACCAGACTCCTAATAAAAACCACTAGCTACTAACTAATGAGGCAATATGAATTCCATGTACAGTACAGTGTGTTGCATTGGTGGTGGTGGGGGGGGGGTTGGTCAACCATTCCTAACAATTTTCAGATTTTCTCGAAAAAGGCTTTGCCAGTAAATCCGCCACCAAATCGATTTCTTCTCCATTGTGTGTTAAAAAAACAACACAATGGAGAAGAAATCTCTTAAGAAATTTACTTATCTAATTTTGTTTAGATAAGTAAAAATCTAAACAAAAAATCTAAAGGAAAGTACTAGATATAAAAATCTAAACATCACAAAAGAAAGTTAAAATAAACCTTAGATGTTGCTACACTACTTCCTAACTAGTTTTACTTCGGTTAGGTAGCTGTAGGGGTGAGAACAAGTAGTTGAATTGTCGACATTTCGACAAGGATGGCATTTATCGACAAGTAAATGTAATTTTCTAAAGTTACAAAACAAAATCTGTACTACCGATTGACTCACTCATTATTCAGCAGTAATGACGGGTTATTGCTTATAGACTAAACAAATCTGGCTAATCGCCAAGTACAGGAAATTATCATGGCAAGTTAAAGCATACCTGTGCATCCTGGCCACATCTGTAGCCTAGGGGCTGAAAGGGTTCTCGGCTGCAGGCCTCATATTCAACAGACTACGTAAGCGAACTCGTCTACTCCCAGAGCATGTGGACATGCTAATTTTTCTAAACAATAATAAATTATCATAATAATATGGACATTGCCTAATGATTCTTACCATTTTTGTTAAGATCTTGCATCTATGCATGCGCTAGCCAGATTTTGTTTGGTTTTTGTTCATTAATATTATATAATTTATTCCTATTACGCTTCCTTCCCAGGATATTTTTTATTTGGTAGGTTTGTTTGTAATGTAACAGTCTATATATTAAGTGTAGTTTAGTTTGGAAAGTATAGGTTTAAGGGACTGTAAAGAAATTAGCTACCTAGATGGTCTAATACATTTTGTATTTTGTTGTTATGGCCAGAAAACATTGATACAAAGACATTAGCTAATGTAAGGCAATTCATACATATCTCTATGCTAATTCATGGGAGAGAATACGCATTTTTACAACATTTATAGTTCATTTGCAATTTTAATTAATGGAAAAGCTTGTAACAATCATTTGAAATAAATCACTTGTTATAAAATATTAAAGACTTGACAGACAAATGCATTAGGTTATTTGCTGCTGTTATGGCATTTCTGAATCTGAATGTCTCCCGAGTGAAAGTATATCTAGTCTAATTGTTTATACAAAAACGTTATTGGGGTTAACTAGATTTTTAAATAAAACGTTGAATTTATTGTAGAATACATTACAATTTACATTCTTTTTCTTCATTAAGTTCCTCTCATTTTGGCACAAGTGGGTGGGCTCGACTATTCGACGACAAAAGCTTAGGAATTATCGATAGTGAAAATATTTGTCATGCACATCCCTAGTAGCTGGCTCTCGGTTCACACCACATGAAAAATGCACACCCAAGTGACAAGGCAAGCTAGAAAGCTGCTATGTGTCAAAGAATACGATCAACATGGGAAACTCAAAATCTGATTGGTTGAATAATATGACAGTCAGTAACATCGTCCCTATTTGCTTCATTGGGCTGAGATTGGGATTGAGATTGGGCTGGCCATGACAGGGTCTTGATCTGGTGGTCCTCCATCTGCACCTTGACTGACCTGGCTGTGTGGCATGGAGCATTGTCCTGCAAGAAAAACCAATTCTCTGAGTTGGGGAACATTGTCAGAGCATAAGGAAGCAGGTGTTTTTCCAGGATAACCTTGTACTTGGCTTGATTCATGCGTCCTTCACAAAGACAAATTTGCCCGATTCCAGCCTTGTTGAAGCATCCCCAGATCATCACCGATCCTCCACCAAATTTCACAGTGGGTGCAAGACACTGTGGCTTGTAGGCCTCTCCAGGTCTCCGTCTAACCATTAGACGACCAGGTGTTGGGCAAAGCTGAAAATTTGACTCGTCAGAGAAGATGACCTTACTCTATTCCTCTGCGGTCCAATCCTTATGGTCTTTTGCAAACTTCAGCCTGACTCTTCTTTGCTTCTCATTGATGAAGGGCTTTTTTCTAGCTTTGCACGACTTCAGCCCTGCCCCTAGGAGCCTGTTTCAAACCGTCCTCGTCGTGTACTTCACCCCAGCTGCTGTTTGCCATTCTTTTTGTAGGTCACTTGATGTCATCCTATGTTTGAGTGACATTCGAATTAGTTGACGGTCATCTCGGTCAGTAGACAGTCGTTTTCGCCCTCTGCCAGTCTGTAGCTTTGTTGTCCCTGTAGAAAATTAATTTATTGTCAATCTTATTTATTCATTATCTTATTAGAAGGATTTTGTATTCTGTATGCTTGATCAATTACACATATACTGAAAGACTTGTCTCTCTCTCTCCAACTTATAAGGCCAGTATCTGTGTTCAAGGGCAGGGATGAATGGAATGTCGGCTGAGCAGGGCCTTGGCTCCTTTTTAGCAGTAAAAGAAACAGGCCTCTGCCAGTGCCATAAAACCTCCATAAGACTAGGAGGAAGCTCTTGAACAGCAGGGGGTTATTATTACTTACATCCTACAGGTGAACAGAGCTCTATTCCTTATTGGGAAGAGCATAGTTAACTTAAGTCTCCATATAGTAACTGTCCAGATTGATATATCTCAGCCTTTGACCGGGTTGTCTGGGCAACCGACATTCTATGATTTTCTGTGCTTCTTGGAGCCATTCTCAGTGCAACCGTTTCATTTTTAGACCACCCCATAGTGGCGACTATTCCTTGTATGTACATTCTGCAAATGCTAATTCCGTCATCTGTACTGTTGGAAGAGAATATAAGCTTGAAACTTTAAATGCACAATCAGAACAATCTGTCATGACGTTACTCTGCTAGTCTCTGTACTCATTCTCTGTCAATGTTGTGACAGTTGTTCCCGTGGATCCACGTAATTAAACTTGAAATAATCAACTGTTATACCAGACTCTGATGAGTTTTTTATTTTAATAAATCAAGAACATTTTCCATCTTGCACAATTTGGCACCCCAGATGGGACTTCAATATCTTCACGACAACGGTGGTTGCTTTTCAACTCTCTCCAGCTGACTGAACTGCGCGCATCATAAATAGGTAAGCGAAACCTACTTGACAAAATTCGCAATAGTTCATATCAGTCTATTTGAGAGTTGAATTGTTTACACCAGAGCCGGGAGTGACGAAGTCCGATTTGTTACATATAAAATAACAGTTGATTATTGATGGTACATGTTGTATTGATGTTTCATTGTCATAATTTTATGTACTAAAAGAAAATATAGAAAATCGTTCGCTAAGAAGTTAAAAATAACAAAAAAAGAGATGAAACAGAATATTTGATAACAAAGTATGATCATTAAAGAGAACTCCTAAACAGTATAGTATAGCCAATTCGAGGTTCCCAAAATCTGTTGTATGTGAGGGAATAACTAATTCGACGCTTCTGAAAGTAAGAACCTAAAGTGAGGGAGCTAGCTGACCGGTTATCAACTGCCGCTGTGGGGTTAGAGTCCCCCAGCAGAGGTGGTTAGAGTCCCCTTGCAGGCGATAACATAGGTGTGTGACGCAACCTAATTGGGTCACATTACTCCCCTTGGTGGGTTGCCACAGCAGTGGTTGACGAACCCCTATGTGCCAAGCCAATGCTGGTCCTAAATTAGGGTAAATTAATAATTAAAATTAGATTATCCAAGAGACCCTATGTTGAGGATACCCAAGAACATTAGGTGAGGGGCCATATCCAAGAAACCCTATGTTGAGGATACCCAAGAACATTAGGTGAGGGGGCTAAAAATCTCTACACTGTTAACAGAAGTATGAATGGCCGGCATTGAATGGGTGTTTGAATGAATGAGTGAGAAAAATGTGTGTGTGCTCAATACAGTGAGGCTTAGGATTGTGTGTGTATTGGTGAACAACTTACATAACTGTCATGGGGAAATCCATGTGTGAAACCATTGCAAATACACCACTGTACTTTTGTTTTATTCTATTATCTGTGTTTTGTTAGAAAACAGTAGCAACAGGCAGATACCAAAGATTGTTGTAATTGGAGTAAATGGAACTTTTTCCAAGACATTTCAAGCACTGATACAGCCATAGCAAATTAAGTATG
>JACXGI010004982.1:0-22138 GCA_016801175.1 Esox masquinongy
CCGGCCCCCCCCCCCTCCATCTCCATCAGCTGCCTCAGTCTGCCTTGGCTTCCCTCCCGCTGTGTCCCACTACTACCCCTTACACTCACACCACTACATAGGTATTAGCAGTGATGCTGCTGCCTCCTCCCCCCTGTCACCCCCTGCAACTGCCCCCCTCCCGACCCCGCCCACGCTGCGGTACTGTGACTGACTATGAGACCCCCTTGCGTCCAGTGCTTCTTAATCTGAATGACTGTGTTCCCCCCCCACTCCCCTCCCCAACACCATGCAGGAGTATAGCGACCACTCAGTCACCGGCTCCCACTTCTACTGCAGCAACAGCCAGGGGGGACCCCCCGTTCCTCGCTCGCCCGTCCAGGCAGAGCCCTACTGCCCCCAGCAGAGGGGCCCGGGCCCACAGCCTAACCTGGGAAAGCAGGGATTTCATGGGTCTGCTGCCTTGGCGGGGCCACCAGGGGGCGCCGCCGCCCCGCTCCCGCCTCTCCCTCCAGGAGACCCCGCGCCTGTCCAAGTGACGAGCGCCTCGTTGCGTTGCCACGCCAGCGCCCACGAGGAGGACCCGTCGCCGTGGAGACGCCGCAGCGAGGTTGAGGGTGGCCACGTGGAACTGTCGTCCGTTGGCTTCGAGGACTCAGACCTGCATGTCAGCCGGGTGTGAGCCGCTAACGCTTAACCGCGCCTCACAGGACACCCCTCAACTCCCCTGCGCCCCTTTCCCACACCCACCCCCCCTTCACCATACGCAGGTGGACTGACACACAGAGCACTGGATCATAATCACCATTGGCATGTGGGCAGCCAATCAAATAGGACCAAAATGGAGTGGAACCAATCAGAGCCAACCTTGCCCCGAGGAGGCCCGGAAGTGGGCCAGTGCCCCCCTGTGCCCTGTCCCTCTCTTACCCCAGCCAATGGCATGATGTTTCAGGGCAAGGAGACCTCATCAGTTGATGTTTAATTTTAGTCTTTCATTTTTATTGTTTTGGTGTGTTGCGCTCTCTCTCTCTCTCTCGGTATTGTTTGGTATGACCCCTGAGCATCATCCTGTCTCTATTCCTGGGCCTGGTTTCTAACTCTACTGAGAAACTCACTAATCACTTTCCTCGTGATGTCTCCGCTTTTCCTCATCCTCCCTGACGTCACATGATGTTATGCTGTCATAGTTGATGGACTCATTTAACGAGGGGCAATATGTTATTTTTTTATTGATAGTTATGAATTAAAACTAACTGTTGACAGTGAAGCAACCTCACTCATAAAAATGTAAATGTGGATGTACGTTATGGATGTCTAATGTATTTGCTTTTAAGCAGACCATTTTTCCCTTATCCAAAGCATGTAGCACCTAATGAAACATGCAACCAAATCCTTATATCTTTAGCCTTTAATCATATTAAAACCGTTTATTCAGTTGTGTTTTGGAGAGATACTGGGTCTTATATATAGTTATAGTTATCCTTAGATTGGCATCATTCAGATTCTATGCTTGGTTTATAATATACTAGTATAAATACTTTTATGTTTATGTGCAAGAGAGTTATGTTTTTCGTGTTTATTCGCTCGCTCACACACACACACACAGACACACACACACACACACACACACACACGCTGTTGCAAGTGTTTTGCCAAATGAAGTCTTGCACTGTCTAATATTCTGTGCCTGCCAATGTTAGCATGCGTTTGTCTATAGACTTCTCCCTCTGGAGGTCAGATGTGTACATGGACAACACATCTATTTACATCTATACACAGGGCCTTTCTACTGGTGGTTTGTGAACACTGTGGGCAGATAGGCTGCCCGTTTTCCTAGATCTGTTTCATGGGGTTTTCCTTGTGTGGTCGGATTTGTACTTCACAACTTATATACTGCTTTCCAATGCTGTGTGCGTGTGTGCGTGCGTGCGTGTGTGCGTGTATTGGCATACTGTGTCTGCATTGCCAATATGGTGGACGACTGGAGTACGGAAGGAGGGTTTGACTTTTAACTCTCTAATTTCACCTCTCCCTGTAACCTGTTGTTACCATGTTGCACAACTTCTACTGTATAGCTGCTAAAGTGCCTGCATTCTTTCTATAGAGTTTAAAAAAAGACAAGAAGCTATTTTGACCCTTTTAATTGTGTACCTGATGTTCTGAATCATGTGCATTATTTATTAAGTGGAGTTTGAAAATAAATCAGTGAATTCAGGCTTGTGTGTTGACTCCATGCATGTAACATACTACTTTTTTCAGTTCTGTTTGAATTCCTTACAGTATGTTCTGCATCCACTCTTTCTGACCTTGCATATTCCAGAATGTCCTGTAGATTCTATTTAGAGGTGTAACCCAGTGTTTAAGTTCTGGAAGTTTCCGGTGCTGCATCATTGAAGATTGTAGGTGAGGACTGTAGAACAGGATTCTACTGCCATCTGTTGGCCTTGATGGTTGTCTTCTATGGCAACATTAAACAGTTAGGAGATTAACTGAGAATGTGAGGTATTTATATAATTATTAAAACTCTAATGTCTAGAAAATGTCTTTGGTCTTCTCAACAACGCACTGTGGTTTCAATGGAAATCATAGTAATCTGTATAATCAAGGCCGCATCAAGTCTCTCTGGCTCTTGTCTCTTAACTCTTAATGTGTAATTGCCTTTCTATTCTAATTGTAATTTCCTTCGATTCTAAACTGTTTGCCATAGGGCTTTTTACACTATACCTAATGTACATGTATATCACGTCTTTGCTGTGGTTTTTCATGAAATCTTTTGCATTCAAACTGCCCCTTCACTTTTTGCAGCTGTCTTTTTAGGTCCTAATAAATACTTCTTCAACTACTTCAGAATATTAAAACTCATACATTTCCTCTAATTCTACACATTTTGCCATAGAACCGAGAGAGGTTTTACACCCCTTTTTTTGCAATTCTACTTATTCTGCTATGGGATAGTGAAATTTGTTAATTTAAAGCTAATTTCTGCATTCCTTGCAGACATTTCTACTTGAATGTCAGCTTACCACCACAACTACAGCTCCGGAAAAAATTGAGACCACTGCGCCTTTTTCTTTCCTTTCCAAAAAAGTTGAAAAGGAAAGTTTTGAGTGAGGAACAGAAGTGTTCAATTTGCAGTGGTCCCTTCTGTTCCTCACTCAAAACCTTCCTTTTCGACTTTTTTGGAAAGGAAAGAAAAAGGTGCAGTGGTCTCTTAATTTTTTCCGGAGCTGTAGGTGGAACTGCGCTTCCTCTCGGGGGAGCCCTGTCCAGTCAAAGACCTCTCCATCACAGTTGACAATTCCACACTGTTTCCCTACCTGAGTGTAAAGAAACTTGGCGTGACACTGAATTACACCCTGTAGGTTGTTTTTTTTGGAATCCCTCTCCATTTCTGAGTTCAGGTTTTAATGCCTGGCTCTGACTCAAAGGAACATTTGTAATGCATCATTAGAAAACACTTAGGGGGCTCTGATTGGATGTGCTTGCAAAAAAAGAAAAAAGAAAAAACACAAACATGAAAGGACTTGCCAGCCGCCGTCATGTTATGTGGATGATTGCACAATTATTATTCTTCAAGCTTGGCTTTGCTCTTCTCATAAGAAACTATTTGAGGACAATGAATTAACAATAAACCAACACTGGATTCCGGTTTTCATCGAGATTTACACAGAATTTGGAAGCATTAAGCTTTTATATATCTCGAACATCACAATGAGAATGCAAGCACAACATGTCTTTTTACTTGTTTGAACACGGTTATCAGAGCTAAATTCCAACTGCATTAATTGATAAAGGTAACCCAATTTAACAATGGGTGTGCGGTAACACATCAGGCCAAGACCAAAAGACATACTGTATCTGAGGCCCAGAGAGGAAAGATTATTGATGCCCATCACACTGAGAGGGGTTACAAAGCCATTTCCAAGCAATTCGAAGTACATTATTCCACTGTCAGCGGATCATCTACAAATAAAGAATATTCCAGACCACTGGCAATCTATATTGGACTAGCCAATATATATATATATATATATATAAGTCTCAAAGAACCCAAGGGTAACATCAAGGGATCTGCAGTCCTCTTGCCACATTCAATGTCAAAAAGCTGCAGTCAACTGTCAAAAAGAGACTGGACAAACTTGGCCTCTATGGGATGTTAAGTTTAAGTAGATTTTATCCTGCCGCTGTATGTATTCTACCACTAGCAATACATTTACCCCGACACAGTTCTTGGTATGTGTACGTGTACTTGTTGAATATAGGTGATTCTGATGTGCTTACTTTGTCTGAATTAACAACAAATAAATAGGACCACTAGTTGGACATTTGTTTATTACCCACCACAAGAATCAAAGGTATGATCCCATCTGTTTCACTGGTGCAGTGACCCGGTCTTCGCTGGATGTTGTGTCAAAAAGCCCATGAGCCAGCTTCAAGAGGTTTTGTGGTTGCCGATGCACATCGAAGGCCTAGTGAGTGTATTTCAACTGTGAATTTCCTGAACAAGCTGTTTTCTCCAGCAAGGGGCTACTAATAACAAAATTATATTGCTAATATCAGGTGATAATATATTTTGCTAATTATTTTAGTTTTTATGTTAGTAGATAACCAGTGCCAGTTTAAGTTTTTCTGTGAGCATTTTAAAGTTTTACTGTATTAATTCAAACACAGGGAGGCAGCAGTGGTTCATTTCTGAGAGTTTAATTTCCCAAAGTCAATTCTCATTCATTTTTTTTTCATTTTTTTGCTGATACAACTGAAATTGCATTTATCTCCACCAGTTTAGCTACCTTGAAGGGTGTCACATGACTCAGTGCTACCGCAAGTGCATGCCTCTGAGCAGTGGATTTGAGGGGTCTACTGAATGGCTTAAATGTGAACAGGTCTATTTACTCCTGGGAATTAAGATAAGGATCTGCTGGTTTTAAGCAGGTAGCTAATGCCAATTCTGTCTCTTGTTTGGAGTCAGAGGTCATATAGAACAGGGTCAGAACTAAGCTAATCCTGTTGGCTGTGCAGGCTTTGTGGAAATTTGTAGTCTGGGTGTGCTGGAACAAAGACAATGGTCATAGGCAGGAACAATGACAATGGTCTCTTGTGGGTGAAGGTCAGTGGGGGTTGACTGTAGCCAACCTGAGTTGGTCATGGTTGAACTGCCCTTGGCAACAACAACAAAAAAAATTAGTAAGGATTTGACAGGAGAATGGGCCTACTGTAGATGTTTTGCCATTTTAAAGTGTTTTACATGATGCCGAAGTGGAGAGACAACACATTATCACTCAAATTCAAATGACTCAAAGCCTTTGCAGGCTTCACATGCTCATAGGAAGGGGAAACGGAGAACTGAGAATTCGTCTGACATAAGGCACCTTTGAAATTTGAGCTATCATGATAAGCTAGCTGAATAAGCTTCATTAGCAAGCTAACTTTGTAATGATAAGGTGAACTACCTTGCTTAAAATTGACTATATGATCAGAGAAAAGGATATGTTGAAAAGATAAAAACATTAGTGGAGACTCAGGTAATCAGGTAACAACACTGTCTTAGAGTTTCTTACTTCACATTGTCCCTTGGAGGGTCAAGTCAAGTGAAAGTCCCCAATGTGATCCAGGAGATTTAGAGTCCAATAGCATGTGAATGCGGCATTATTCTGACTTCTAGATAGGCCAGTGTTGTTACACTAGGACCAGGTTCTTGGTCAGCACAGAGGAACTAGGGACCTAGTCAGGTATGTTTCACATCACCGTATTGTGGCGCTGTGAAGACAGTGGGTCTGTGACCACTGATTCCAGGCCCTTGGCTGTCAGGGCTGTTTGTATGCAGCAGGTCCATTTTAATCCCTGGCCTGTTCTTCTGACCATTGGCTGTCAGGACTAGTTGTACACATCAGGTCTGTCCTGATCTGGCCAAACCTGGGGATATGGTGGAGAGCAATGATGTCAACAATAATGACAGGGCCCTGCCTCTGTGAATCAAGGACAACAAAAACAGCTGGAAGAGCTCTGTAACCACGACAACAGTGGTAAACAGAACCTACATGGTCTGCCCGAGGGCCTGTCAACGACTGCGCTTCATCTCGAGGTCATAATTTTCCTAGGGTGCCAGGTCCATCGTCTGCCATGTAAAGTGTCTGTCTCATTGTTTGCCATGTTACCGGGCCTGGCCAATCGTCTGTTAATGGGCCTGCCCCATTGTCTGCCATCTTAAATGCACTGGACTTCTATCTGCCAGGTTAATGTGACGTAATGGTTCTGAATGTGGCCCGTAAACCAAGGGTTTTTATAAAGAACCCTTAGATAGTAAAAATTGTTCTTGGTAAAAGCTTTATTAGAGGGTTATAGGCAGGACCCTTCATATACAGCAGGGCTGCTCAATCCTGATCCTGGAGATCCATCATCCAGTAGGGTTTTTTCTCCAACCCCAGTTGTGACTAACCTGACTTAGCTTTTCATCCAGCTCATTATTGGAATCAGGTGTGCAAAATCAGGGTTGGAGAGAGAACCTACAGGATGGCATCTCTCCAGAACCAGGATTGAGCAGCCTTGATATACAGTATGGTTCTAGGTTGAACCATATCACAGAGCTTTTAAAGAACCCTCTGCAAAGAATTTTACCTAGCACCATAAAGGGTGCTCCTGTTCAGGACAAATCAAAGAAGCTACATGGTTCTAAATGGAACTTGTTTCTCTAGAGTGTATGATGGCGAGTTGTACCCATCAGAAAAACTGCACCTTGTCAGCACTTGCTAGAAGCTTCTAATCTTATTAATTAATGTAATGGGCCAACAACACATCAGCACCTAATCAGATAAACGGCAGAGCAAAGCTCAGATAGATCTCTTCCCCACCAGTACGGTTCAGGATGGAAGACAATGTGTTCTGACAGAAAGATGGATTGTCCTTAAGCAACCTCAAAACCTTGGTGTTTCTTACTGTGGCGTCTTGGCAGTCCGATAATAACATTACAGAGGATTGCTATTCGGCCATCGACCCAAACTTTATCACTGACCCGCGACTGTGAACATGATTTTTGTACCTAAATGAGCAATATTACATAAGTTAAAATCATGTTTCTGCTGATAGTAGTGATGATAACCCTTAGCTACAGATGGAACAGAGCTTTGGCATTCAGGATGTCAATTGTTTTATGCATAATTTGGAGTGTGTCTTTCTGTTAATGAAGGTTGAGGGGGTGTGACTCATATGTGCTGGGAAAGCCGGGTTCAGTTGATTTTGGGGAAGGGATGGAGAGGGCAGAGGGGAGGGTGCTTCCCGTAAACCTCCGAGCTCTGTGTCTCGTCCAGCATCACTCACATTATGAATTCTGATGAGATGCCGAGGTTCCCATGATCCCTAATCATGCCTGAGGGAAAAACTGTTCTGAGACCAGCAATACTGTGAGTCCTCTAAAGCCAAGCCCTATAGGATGGTTCCATTCAGTCAGCTCTGACAGGTGTTTGATCATACGTCTATTCCCTGTCACAATCGTTCAGACCGGATTTGCAATGAATGCTCACTAAGCTTTTTCAATTTGGTTGTTGAGACCCTTTCTACAAGTGATCAACGCAGCTCCCAAACATTCCCAATGCTCTCATTCCCAGTGGTTCTCCAACACAGCCATCTGTGATATACTGCTACATTCACTGTAGCTGTCAACTCTTAGACAAACAGAGAGAGAGAGCGCTCTTGGTGTTTCTGTTGCCTTGTAGTCAGTCCTTAGGTCATACTAAAGGCTTCCCTCAGGTCTACTCAAACTCTATGGGTCTCTATGGCAATGAGGGTGGTAACAGATACAAACACAGATTTAGTCTCGAAGCACCCACGGAAATGATGCATTGTGGGCAAGAAACTCTTCAAAGACCTTTGTGTGCATCTGTCATTTAAAATTCAATATGATTTTAGGTTATTCAATCAATCCATTCTAAACAGCACATGGAAGTGATTATATTTGCTTTTGGGTTCCAGTAGGATGCCATTGAATGAATGAGCATTCCAAAATACTGACGTAGACTATGGTGCTCTTAAAATCACGCCTTGGTTTCAGCCCTGCAGAATCCCAAAACCTCTGCCTTAATCCTGACCCTCTCCCCCCTGAGAGGGGAGATAAGAGGGGCGTATCCCTTGGCCCTTACCCAGACCATCAACCCTAATACACGGGGGTTACCATTGGCCCGTACCCAGACCATCAACCCTAAAGTTATGGTCTGTACCCCTGAACCAGTATGAGAACTGTACTAACTGTGCAGTAATAAATGTATAGGACCAAATCATTCACGGTGGAATTTGAAAAGTAGGCATGTGCTACTAATATTCAAACACAAGCAATCTTGGGCGCAGCCCAATGAAAGCCAAGTGGGGCTCAGTATATGAACTAGTTGTAAACAAAGTCTGTTATTAAGGTAACATTTGTTTGTGGTATTACAAATAATCCAGCTGTTGTTCCAAAAGGGGTTTTATTAAATGCATCAGGGACGTGCACAGGTAGGGCTCAACCTGAGCAGTGCATGGGTCCTTTCTGACCTTCCCCTACGCCCGTTTTGGTGGTTCCTCCGCTTGTGTTCCGACGACAAACGTAACTCGTAGCTCACTCAAACCCACTACGCCGCCACGCTCAACCAACTGGACCTCTCTGACAAGAGCAACAGTGAATTTACATTATTTTCTTCACTGATCAGTATTCCGTATTATTCTAAGAACATAATGATACGTTTGAAATGGTCTTATACTGCTTCTGTTAAGGGCTGGGTGGAGGAGTGGGCTGCACCATACCCGCATCGGACGTCAGTACGGCACACCAATCGAATGTCTTGTTTATGTTGCTACAACGTGTCGACTGCCTTTATAAACTCTGGTGCATAACAGGCGGTTACAGCGCCTTCTGTGTTGTCAGACAGTGGTAGAACAGCAAAGAATTTATGAAACATTTATTTATGCTGATACAATACATATAGCCTATATTATTTTACAAAGGTCTTAAAGTTTGTAGCTTAAACAACGTGCTTTTGGGGGATCATTTAAATGGCTTATTTCACAATGTTTTGGTCAGTCGTTTGCGCAACTGTTCTCCTTGTTCCATTTGTTTGCGAGGCAAGGATCAAGCGATATGTCACCGGCTGTCCAGAAAAATGTGACAAGTCTCTATGTCCCCCGATCCCTGCGGATTGCATGGCCGGTGACATCCTTGACCAATGCGACTGCTGTCCAGTCTGTGCGTCGGGAGAGGGAGAAACATGCGGCGGCACGGGTAGACTAGGGGACCCGCAGTGTGGAGAGGGCATGGAATGCTCGATAACGGACGGGATTGGGGTGTCCGCCACAGTTAGGCGACGGGGAAAAACCGGTGTGTGCGTCTGCAAAGGTTCGGACCCGGTGTGTGGAAGTGACGGGGTGTCCTACCGTAACATCTGCGAGCTGAAGAGAGTGAGTAACCGCGCTTTGAAGCTGCAGCAGCCACCAATCATCTTAATACAGAGAGGAACCTGTGGCCAAGGTATGTGCTACTATATGATTGTATGAAACTCAATGTTCGCATAAAAAAAACATAATGAGTAAAACGTGTAGACCAAATTGAAAGAAATATCTGTCATTCAGTGATTTGGTCTGATTTGAAATGCTGTAATGTTTTTTTTATTTAATTTTTTAAGTTGAAATTGTACTGCTTGCGAAATAGCCTAACATTTTTCTGAGTTTAAAGGATCTCACCGTCTGACTATGTCAAAGCTCAAATCAGGCTCAGGGAATTGAATGATTAAATATACTACTTAAAATCATATACCCCGATTTTTTATATATAAAGCAATGATTTTACCAAAAAAAAGTTAAATACTCTATGGGGGCTTTCATTTTTATTATAATGCATTGTTATTTGCTGTTTAAATGACATTTCATTCCAATGTTTTAATTTCATGGCTGCAGGTTTCCTTCCTTTTCCACTTATTTTGACTTATGAAGTGGCTGGCAGGGCTCCACATGCAGATGGTTTGATCTGAGTTGGCACAAAGCTTACTGCAAACATCAGCTCCAAGCCCATCAGTACTTCAGTTTAATACATCTTGAGTCGGGGTCTTTCCTACCCAAAATCACATTTTATTATTTCAACACAAAGTCAAAACTTGATGAAATCAGGCTTTCTGGGGCGCTTGATGTATGCAGTGCTAAATAAACACAGCTTTCTCAGTCTGGGATGTAGTTGTGATGCTTGGCCTCATGGTGCATGTGATGAAAGTATATAAAAAAAACACTGACACCCACAGCTGTGATCACATTATTCACTCCTGAAGAATTTTGTAGTCAGCCAGAGCTATACAGTAGATCCTCTCTTATACATATCTTGAACCATATCAGATTAGTGGACAGACTACTGAACACAGGAAGGTGAAAACTCAACTCATGCTCTAAATAGAAAAGGTTCACAGAGAGTCCTTTAGGGATTCTTCACATTGAAACTGTAGGGGAACTCCTTTTTACTTCTTTGAAGTATCTTTTAAGGTAGAATTTTTGACTGGGTAGGTTGGTCATGTGGTTCTTTGAGTGACAAGTATAAATATTTCTTTACCCTCTAACATTTCTCCTTGAAGAAATTATAGGAGCTCCCCCACAGTTTCAAAGTAAAGGATACTCCAAAAAACATTTCTTTTTAGAGTGTAGTTTGCTTACTTTTGCCCCTGTTTTAAACATTTTGGAGTGTCCAACTCCTGCTCCTTTGTCTCTCCTCCTCCCTCCTTGAACAAAATGTTGATTTTGGGACGCTGTTTTCCCACTTTCAGGTCAGAGGACCTACTTATATTGATGTGCTTTTTACCTCACTATGCCCAAAATAACTTTCACTCAATAATTGAGGACAGGATCCCTCAAAGCATAGAGATTTTCAGGAGTTTTAGCCTTGCCAAAGACTTGAAAGGTCTCCCAGTCACAAACCCAGTACATGAGTTGCTTCCACCTATGATGTCACAGCATCTGGTCTTCATGGAGTCAGTGGATTGTATAACTTCTTTGAAATGTCTACAGTCTGCAGTCATAAATTGGGTAAAGAGGTTAATGGAACTGGACCCAAAAAATGGAATTGTCATTGAAACTTGTGGGGGCAGATACCATGGGGAAAAGATCATAAATGTCCTCATTATAGTATATTTTTATGACTATATTTTATATTATATTGACTTATATGAATATGATGTTTGTATAGATGTCAACCCCAATATGCAGTGCCCTCAAGAACTGTTAAAGCCTCAGCAAGCATTAGCAAAAATATATATTTTTTTATTGTGGTTTTTCAACTTGATCTTACATTCAAAATATGAGATAAATTTACCTCTAATTGAGCCAAATTTTTCAAAGAAAAACACATTCATAATCAAGAAATATTTTTTTCCCCTAAAACATGCAAATCACATTATTGTTGGCACCATTGCATTCAGTATTTCCTGCACCCTCCCCTTGCCAATATAATCAAGTCTTCTCCTATAGTGTTTGATGAGGTGGAAGAACACATAGCAAGGGAAATGAGACCATTCATCCATGCAAAACCTCTCCACATCTTTCAGGTTCTTTTATCTTCGCTTGTGGATTCTAAAGCTCACCATACAGGTTTTCAGAGGGTTTGGATGGGAGTCAGGTTCAAAGTGACTGAATGATTTTAGATCGCTTAAAATTTTAAATGTTTGTGTTGATTAATAGACACGCACAGAATAATATTTTGAAACCATTTATGCAATTAAAACATAAAAAAATTTCCTCATGCAGACAAAAATAGTACACCCCTTCCTTTGAATCACAAAAAAATACTAAAATTAGGTGCTCCAAAACACTACAGTAACTTAGAGTAGAAGGGTCCATAAAGACTAGAAACCTGGTCTGGTGTGGTCTTAACTGTATGGGTGTGTGGTGACACATCATGACAAGATCAAAAGATCTATCCGATTACTTATGAATGAATGTATGAACTTACATAATTCGCTCTGGATAAGAGCGCCTGCTAAATTACTCAGATTTAAATGTTCTAGATTTTGGTAAAGATATATTGTAAAAAGACCCACCTGAGGCCCTCAGAAGAAAGATTATTGTTGCTCATGGGTCTCTGAGAAAGAAGCCTCTGCTTTAACAAAAAAATACCAAGACACCACTGACATTTGCCAGACATCCAAAACTGCTGGAAGATGTGCTGTGGACAGATGAGTCAAAGGTGGAGTTGTTTGGCTGCAATGGCAGACACCATGTTTGACAAATAGGAAACACTACTGTTGAACAGAAGAACCTCATACCAACAGTAAACTAAGGAGGGGGTAGCATTATGGTTTGGGGCTGCTTTGCTACTTCACGGCCTAGCCAACATGCTATCATTGAGCAAAACATGAATCCCATATTATACCTGAGAATTCCTGAGGTAAATATATAGCCATCGGTCCAAAAGCTGAAGCTGAACCGTAGCACTTGCAACAGGACAAAGTTCCAAGACATACAAGCGAAGCTACAAGAGAAAGGCTCAAGAAAAGAAATAGGGGTTATGGAATGGCTGAGTCAAAGCTCAGAACTCAATCCTATCAAAATGCCGTGGGGGGACTTGAAATGGGCCATGCATGCAAGAAAGCCCTCAAAACATGACAGTTTAAGCAGTACTGTAAAAAAGAGTGGGCAAAAAATCCTCCCAGTTGATGTAAGAGACTGTTAGACTATTACAAGAAATGGCTACATTAAGTCATTTCAGCTAAAAGGGTTACACCAACTATGGAACTTAGGAGTGTGCTTGTGTTGTACATTGATTTTTGATATATACATTATTGCAAAGTATAATCCTTCAGTGTTCATTTGTTAAATTAGGTTACCTTTGTCTGTCAATATGGATGATGTGAATATTACACATCCATATGTCCAAATATGTAAAAGAAAATCTCTAGGGGTGTAGTTACATTTTCAAAAGACTGTTTATCTAATAAATACATTCATCCTGATGATATGTTTTGTACAAATGAGGTAAAAACAGTGTTTTTACCACTGCTGTGCTGAGGTTATAGCTGATGGTTTTGACCAACCCATTGCAGATAATTATTTTAATTGAACGACAAAGTCTATTATCTTTATGCTGACTACAAATTTGGTGGTTTGAGAAGGTGTAAATCCAGCCTGCCTACACATTGAAGAGCAATAGACATAACATAGCTACTATAATAGGTCAATTCTATGTGCTGAAAACCCTTGGTTGAATTTACGTTCTGATGCTCATTTGAATTTCCTTATTTTAGGCTTCAGACCAATCTATACTTCCTACTTTTTTAAACTTGTGTTACATTTTTTATTATAAATGTAACACAAGTAAAATATTGCTCAGAAGCAGCTTGTTTTCCTAACCATTTAAAAGTGAAAGGATTTGTCTTCTACGAAGGTTGAAAGAGCTCCCAGCATGGTAAACATTAGTTTTAGTGGAAAGTTATGGAAACCCACAGACACACACACACACACACACACACACACACACACACAAATTCTGGTCCAACATAATATTGGATGGTTAACCTTGTGTAAGTCAGTGTGTTTGTGTTTGTTTGTGTGTGTTTGTGTGTTTGTGTGTGTGTTGGAAAGGGGGTCTAGACTAAATGGGAGCCTGCCATCCAATGCCACCCAGTTCATTCAGAAGGAGAGGGGAAGTTTCTGCATCATGGAAAAACTAACAAACCGCTGATGTCTGCAGCTCCATGGGAATACCATTGGATGCTTGACTCAAATGCCCATGGGCAGACAGGGACACGCTGGTCAAAATGAGTGGGTGATTAATTGATTGATTGACTGACAGGCGCTGTTGCTACACATTCAAGTCTGGCAAATTGGCCACAGTTATGGAGATAGAATATTCCATACACGATTATCTAGTGTTGATTTCTCAGTGTAACATTTTTACCATTGATTTCACACTATATCTTTGAGTGTTTAATTAATAAAACCCTTATTGGAGTTATATAACCACTTTGTTGGTGTTATAAACCAGTGTTGAGTGTGAGGCTGACTGTTTCAGTTTTACTCTGTGGAAAAGAGAATATAAAGTTAAATGTACTCAAGAAAACCATGCCCATCATTTTCATATTCCCATGCTCTACTGCAGGTAGATTGTTTTTAATGTATGTTTTGGCATTTAAATTGACTGATTAATCTGATGCCACTTGCTAAACTAATCTAATCAGTTAGATATTTGCCTGAAATAGGTGCTCTGATTTAAATGGGTTACGTTGTCTCCTCACAATTTCCCTAACCGATACAATAATTCAAGTTGCGGATAAATAAAAAAGTTATAATGTTGGAAATCCTAACTATGGCTAGACTCCACATGACTTTGTAAGCCAGCACAATGTGACTTGCAGTTATGGTTCCAAAATTCAGTTAACTCGGCCATCTTTCTCAGGTTTTCCTGGAATCAGGGTCCAAAGATTCCTGGTAATGGAGGGGAAAAAGTGGAAAACCTGGATGCGTTCAACCAGGATACCAGGGAATTTGGGGGAAGTTAATGCAATTTTGCAACCCTACATAAAAACCTGATGTGGTAAAGCTAGGCCTAATTGGCATGATGGTTAAGCATACTAAATTATGTTTTATTGTATGTTAAGTGACATATTCAGTGTTTATTGCACATCCAATGTTAATTGTAGCAAGCACAGTGTTAATTCAACACTGTACAGTGTGGATCCATAGATATATATACCAGCCCAGTGTTAAAACTAACACTGTCAATCTTGACTTAACACAGGAGAATTTGCTGTTTAGGAGAGTTTTGTCGCCTGGTAAATTCCCAAGTATTTCAATAGACTCAATCATGCAAAGCAAATGAATAACTTGCAGTAGTCAAACGAAAAACAACTGGTCAGGGTAGATCTATTCCACACAGCCGACCATATCTACAATTAAGTCAAAACAATGACTTTTGCCGCCTGCCCCGACTCCGAGATTTTTATATAAAAGGTTCCCTGGAGGCCAACCAAGCCGGTCATCTGTGTCATATATGGACACAACAGGAAACCGTCAGTGGGCAAGAATAAACAGGCCATACCCAATATTCAGTAGGTCTGCTAGGAACAAAAACTCATGTTTGTAATGGTACAGCTATTATTGTCTGTTTCTGAGTTTGCGTGATATAATTAAAATTTGGTGTGTATGTGTGTAGTATGTTTGTGTGTTGTATGTGTTGTGAGATTCCTCTTGGATTAGCATCCAAAAAATAGGTTTATTCAACTCAATTCAACCCAATGATGTGTGTCATTAGTTGGAGGCAACCGTGTTAATACTTATATTTCTGTTGTCATTGAACATTTTCCAAACTGCCTGTGTCTAATCAGGTGGTAGTCTTTTTATGAACCAAAGAGAGGGTGTGGCTCTTAGTGATTAACAAAAATAGAGATAGCACTCAAATATTACAAGTATCGATAGATGTTTTATACACACTGAGGTATGTTCATATGATTGGATTAAAGGATGTTTTCCTCAGTGTGCCAATATGCATGGTTTTTTTTCAGGTTTGGTAGATCGGACGCTCTTCTATCTCTGTCTTCTATCTTCTATCTTCTGTCTCTGTTACTGTTGTCAGTTACAGATGGAATAATTATTTCATAAAAGATGACTAGTCACAGTGGTGGAGCCTCAGGGGACACATATCCTGCTGTGCTCAAACCATTGCATTCCACAATCCGCAGCTGCTCTGGGTTGTTTGAGGTCTCTGAAACTCCCTAGACTGGGATAATATTAGTGACATGAAAATACAGTAATGGAGCTGTCAGAACCTGTTAGATGGACTCGATGTTGCCAGAGACTAATATGCCGATTGATGACGCAGGGCAAGTAGGATGCCTTGGCACACCTCCGCGCGGTGACTGGCAGAAGGGTGCACAGTAAGACGAGCTGTGAAACCTTAGCCTTTTAGATAGTGTAATGTGATACTCTTGTCGTGAATATTTCCACCTCTCTCTCTTTGTGTTCTCCTAGGCTGAAATACCTTTCATGATGGATCATAGATAGATCGTAGATAGATCATAGACGGTGACAATTTGTCATCAAACAAGCAGATCTTTAAGTAAAATATGGAGCAACTTGGTGAAATCGCAACACTAGAAGTTTTCCATCTATAGATCAGAGTGTGAATGTCCCTGTTGCTGTGGTTGAGGTGATTGAAAGGGCTCAGTCCAGTGAAGTTCAGACCATCTGCAGTGCATTGTAATTGTTTAACAGTTAGATAAAAGGAGGAAAATGAACAACACATTATAGGTTTTAGCCTGGCTTGTATGAGACCAAACCACATTAAATAGGGGTTATAAAAGAACTCTTTCATCAGATGGTGAGCTCAGGTGGAAATGTGCTATTTATTAGAGGCAGGACATGGAGTATAGGCCTAAAGATATTCTTTGACTGGACTGACAGACACAAAGGAAAGAGATGACTAACCGAAGGAAAAGGCATAATTGCAGATGTTTTGCACACACTGCAGCTGTTCCGTAACTAGAGGTTGCGCAAGGTAAAATAAAGTGTTATGGTCATAAAAGTTCAGTTTCAAGTCACTTCCTGAATTGTATAAGCTCAATGAGGAGGTCAGAACATCTTCAGCTGCTCTGATCAAGACACAAAAAAAACAGAGCATCCGATTTCCCGGTATTAGATTAGAATTCTGTTAGTCCAAAGGGGCCAAAGAATTCTCTCCTCCCCAGAAGTATTTCCAAGTCTGAGTTGAGCTCCCATTTCAGGGCTTATGGCAGAAGGATATAACCCCGACCTAGTTTCCTTGTATGTATTCTATGGTACGTTAACAGTGTTTCTGGGTTATTTTCCAGGCCAGGAGAACCCAGACAGTCTACGGCACAGATACAACTTCATCGCTGATGTAGTGGAGAAGATTGCTCCGGCTGTGGTTCACATCGAACTGTACCGCAAGTAAAAAAAACTCCTCTGCATCACATCTACACACAAGCGTGCACTCACTAACACACACAGAGACGCCATTTTCACCCTGTGGTGGACAGATCGTTAGAGAAGTAAAGTCGTATGCATGCGTAGATTTCCCGTCAGGTCTCCGGCATTTATGTGTGCATAGTTGTCAGCCTGACTCAGGATGGTGTGTAAATTGTTTAGAAAGTATCCTGCATGATCCTTCCCTGCCTCCTGCAGATAAACACATCGGGTTATTCGTTTGGGTGATCTTTAAGGACTGGTGTGGGCTGAACGGTGTATTTTTTTTCAGTACCACATTATCTATTGCTGAAGAACATGTGGCGTTTTAGGAGTTCTCACTATTACAGGACACCACAGTTGTTCACAGAGTCTTGGGCGGAACACTTTTAGGTGAAAACCAATTAAGGACATTTCCCTCACTCACCTTGTCTCACCCTGTTTCTCCTTGTCATCCTCTGTCTCCCCATCTAAACCCTCTGACCCCTGTTTCTCCTTGTCATCCTCTGTCTCCCCATCTAAACCCTCTGACCCCTGTTTCTCCTTGTCATCCTCTGTCTCCCCGTCTAACCCTCTGACCCCTGTTTCTCCTTCTCATCCTCCGTCTATCTAACCCTCTGACCCGTTTCCCCCCCCCAGGATGGTGTTCTCTAAGCGGGAGGTGGCAGTGGCCAGTGGTTCTGGCTTTGTGGTGTCAGAGGACGGCCTTATCGTAACCAACGCCCATGTCGTGGCCAATAAGCACAGAGTGAAGGTGGAGCTGAAGAGTGGCGCCACCTTTGACGCCAAGATCAAAGACGTGGACGAGAAGGCCGACATCGCCCTGATCAAGATCGACGCCCCTGTAAGGCCTGCCGCTTTTCTCAAAGCCTCTCTTTTGCTGCCAATTTGGAAAGCGTCAGAGCCTCCTTTTACCTCTACCTCCATTCACTCTTTATTTCTCCCTCCTCCTCCTCCCCCTCCCTCACCATCGGTGATGGTGGAGAACAGGATTGTGATGGAGAGATTGTAACAGAGGCTGTGAATGGAGAAGTAGCATAGCAATCTTTCTCAGATTGTTTTTAATTTGCCAACATATGACTGCATTCACTGATTTATGCCAGACGTGTTTTTCATAACATTCTTGGAGCAGGACAGATCTCATTTTAGAAGGGTGTGATTGAGAAAATAGGATGCCTCAGCAGTATGATGAATTGTGAAAACCGATAACAGTGTGAAAATAGTTCAAGAAAATGAGTCTTTTTATGGTATGATTTACATTTCACTGACTTTGGTCCAGTTTGTTCTCATAACCAGGGTTCAAAATTTTATTTGGCTGTTTCTCCCAAACTATTACCAGAAGAGTATACATCTTTATGGCTAGATGTTTGTGTGTGTGAATCAGTCCCAAGCTTAGTCTGAATGTTTCAATCCCAAGATTAGTCATGAAGTAGTGAATCAGTCCCAGGCTTAGTCCGAGTGAATCAGTCCCAGTCTTATTCCCAATGAATCACTCCTAGGCTTTTTTAAAGGATTTTGAATTCTCTCAGACCTCTGACTGACTCCCGAATGATCCTCAATACTCTCTCACCTTTTGTGACATGTGGTTTGAAACTTCAAGTGCCAACATCATAAATCCACTTCTGAGTGTGATGACTTGATTGAATGATTTCTCTGATATTTTTTTGTCCTACACTGACTTGGAGACCATTTAATAGCATAGTGAGCGGCCAACTGCTCTTGGTTAACAGAAACATCTTTACGTTTTAGTGCGTGTTCTGCATGTTCCAAATATCATCTGACTGTAACAGACTCATCACACTGACAATCTTCTGTAATGCCCCATCAGAAACACAGAGAAACCTCCGGAGTGAAAGTACTGACTGACCCCTTCAAGGCAGAGTTGTCAAACTGTCTGTCCCTGGCTTGGGGGGCAATGTGGACACGTGTCATGGCGTTGTTGTCATGGCATTGTTGGCATGGCATTGTTGCCATGGCGTTACTGTCATGGCGGTTGCAGATCTGCACATGTGCCCCCTCGGCCAGAGTGGTAGCCACAGGTGCAGCAGGAGCTACACAGATGCACTCCTGTAAGGCACGTATCGGCATGGGCTGTATCGGCACTCACTGCTTCTGTTTCCATGACGTCAGAAGATGAGTCTTTGTAGGCCGTGGCGGCGTCCATAGACAGCAGGGAGAAATGGTCTCCTGTTGGCAACGAGGACTTGACTATTTGAGCCTCCACGCTCAGTGATTGACTGCTTGAGCACATCTGGGTCATTGTGTTCAGTCTTCTACAGTATTTAGTCTGCAGTGTTGCCGATGCCGCTCTGCTGGGCCCGTGCAAATGGAGAGCTGGACCTCTCTGTCGCACTGACACGAATAACTAGGCGCTAACCGGTCGCTGATGCAGTAAGGACTAGGTGTTGTAATGATTGTATTATAATGATATGAATGGCCTGAGATGTATCCCGTATGCTTTCATGTCCCCATTAACTTTGAAGGAAGCCTGAATACCGTTAGAAAATGACAGATCCTCTGGGACGCAAAGCATGGTCTTCCATTGCAGACTGACACTGATGTTTTCTAGAAATGCATACATATTTTCCCAGATGCTATCTGCAAGCTGTATAATTTTGGCCCCTGAGACTTGGTTAAGGAATTTTACTCATTTTGATACGTCATAACAGCCAGACTGATGTTGGATAAGCAAAGGGAGAATGGAACTAGAGCTGATATCGGGAACTTTGTAGCTAGAATAAAATTAAAGTTACATCATGGATGGAATTGCTGTTGTGCTCTTCTCTATCAAGAACAGATGGATACAGTAGATCTGGTCACAGGGAACATTGTTAAAGTTACTAGTCCTTGAAGATGGGACAAACATCGAACAACCCATAATATTCCCTAAATAAATTCTGATGGATTACTCACTTCCGAACGCTGTGAACAGTTTTGTCAAACTACAGCGGTGTCATAATTGCTCATAAGCCATACAAACAGTGAAACCTTTGTTCTTCTGGCTGTGGCTTTCTGTTGTCGTGGTGGCTGGATTTTGCTGTGGTTTGGGTTGTAATCCGCTGTGCTTTGTCATTGAAAGGCAATCTACACAAAAACACATTGGCCATGTAGTATGGGTACTACATCTGCATTGTATTCTAACACAAAGTCTTATGCAGGAGTCCTGGAGTCTAATATTGTTGTTTTAATATTGTAAAAAACTTTCATTCTTTGTGTCAGTGCGTTGTGTTTGTTCAGCAGAAGTCCACTGGTCTACAGTTGGCAGTAATCCAATATGGATTCATGTTCGTCGGCACAAAGGACCATTCATTCTATTCCTTTTATGCTGTAAAGCTTGGATAAAGGCAAATGCCTACATTCATTAGACAATTGTTTACAAGTTCATTAATAAAGCATCTACCTTGAAAAGTAATTGAAGGGGACCCCATCTGACCACTTCATTCCCTGGCTCTGTGCAGTACAGAACCTGTCCTGGGACCATGTTTCCTGTGCCCAGGAGGATAAGGTGCTGTGTATCTCCAGTTCAGAGGGAATGACCAGTGTATTGTACTGTCTGGCTGGAGAACTGTCTATGTTAGGACACCTGTATGACCATCACCACTTCTACCAAAGAACCATTCCCCTCATCTTTTATGGCCTTCACCTGAAACAGACTCACAAACAACCACTTGTTTTTGTAAAGGCTGTTGTCTGCATTGATGTTGGATAACAGTCTGATGCTGAGCTTGTTATTACTTGTTAGCAACAACATAAAAACATCTCCGTGTTAACCCTAGATTTATTGCTTTTAATGACGATAAGCTAAATTCTAACTCGAGTTTGAAATGCTTTACGTAACAGGAACTTTCACATAAATCATTAATTGGCATCAATGAGACATCTCGAGAATGCCAAGTTTGCAGTCCGTCTTAAGTCTCTATTATTTAAGAAACGTTAAATTTCCTGAACAGAGAAGTAATTTCCTAAAACACCCCCACACGGATGGCAAACTAAACATCAGGATAAAGTAAATAAGCATTAGGTAAACTAAACAGTTATTAAACCCCTGATATATAGCTCTCTGTTCATCCAGCATACAGTGGATATAAAAAGTCTACACACGCCTAAAATGCCAGGATCTTGTGATGTAAAAGAATGAGACAAAGATAAATCATGTCAGAACATTTTCCACCTTTAATGTGACCTATAACGTGAACAATTCAATTGAAAAACAAACTGAAATCTTTGAGGGGGAAAAATAAAAAACGCACAATAACCTGGTTGCATAAGTGTGCACACCCTTAAACTAATACTTTGTTGAAGCACCTTTTGATTTTATTACAGCACTCAATCTTTTTGGGTAGGAGTCTATTAGCATGGCACATCTTGACGTGGCAATATTTGCCCACTCTTCTTTGCAAAAGCGCTCCATCTGTCAGATTGCGAGGACATCTCCTGTGCACAGCCCTCTTCAGATCACCCCACAGATGTTCATTTGGATTCAGGTCTGGGCTCTGGCTGGGCCATTCCAAAACGTTAATCTTCTTCTGGTGAAGCCATGCTTTTGTGGATTTGGATGTGTGCTTTGGGTCGTTGTCGTGCTGAAAGGTGAACTTCCTCTTCATCTTCAGCTTTCTAACGGACGCCTGAAGGTTTTGTGCCAACATTTCCTGGTATTTGGAACTGTTCATAATTCCCTCCACCCTGACTAAGGCCCCAGTTCCAGCTGAAGAAAAACAGCCCCAAAGCATGATGCTGCCAGCACCATGCTTCACAATAGGTATGGTGTTCTTTGGGTAATGTGCAGTGTTGTTTTTGCGCCAAACATACCTTTTGGAATTATTCAACCTTGGTTTCAACCTTGGTTTCATCAGACCATAACACATTTTCCCACGTGACTATGCACATTGCATATTCAGCCGGGCTTGGATGTTTTTCTTTGTAAGAAAAGGCCGTCTTACTACCCTACCCCATAGCCCATTCATATGAAGAATACGGGAGATTGTTGTCACATGTAGCACACAGCCAGTACTTGCCAGAAATTCCTGCAGTTCCTTTAATGTTGCTGTAGGCCTCGTGGAAGCCTCCCTGACCAGTTTTCTTCTCGTCTTCTGATCAATTTTTGGAGGGATGTCCAGTTCTTGGTAATGTCTCTGTTGTGCCATATTTTCTCCACTTGATGATGACTGTCTTCACTGTGTTCCATGGTATATCTAATGCTTTGGAAATTCTTTTGTACCCTTCTTCTGACTGATATCTTTCAACA
>JACXGI010004982.1:22238-33696 GCA_016801175.1 Esox masquinongy
CTTTTGCTCTGAGATGCAACTAAGAAAATGTCAGGAAAATCCTACTAGAACAGCTGAACTTTATTTGTGATTAATCAGAGTCACTTTAAATGATGGCAGGTGTGTAATGACTTCTATTTAACATGAGTTTGAATGTGATTGGTTAATTCTGAACACAGCCACATCCCCAGTTATAAGAGGGTGTGCACACTTAAGCAACCAGGTTATTGTAAGGTTTTTATTTTTCAATTTTCCCCCTCGAAGATTTCAGTTTGTTTTTCAATTGAATTGTTTTACATTATAGGTCACATTAAAAATGGAAAAAGTTCTGACATGATTTATCTTTGTCTCATTCTTTTACATCACAAAAACCTAGCATTTTAACAGGGGTGTGTAGACTTTTTATATCCACTGTATTTTCTTTCAAAGTTCCATGACTAATCCAAAGAGTGAAGGATTCAACCCATCCCAGCCCATAGGTAAGATCCTAATATTTGTGGTTTTACACAGTTTCTCGATTTGTGACAAAACATGACCATAAAGAGAGAAAGATTTTCTAAATGCAGACGCTGGCATCAACAAAGTCTTAATTCAGTTTGAGCGTCTATTGCTTGCATCCTTTCAGAGGTTCTGTCTTGTCCATTTCAAGCAGATTTCTAGCTACCATCTCTCTCGATGACATATACTAAGTAAGATTTATCAAAACTAGGTCAAAGCCTGGTGTCTGTTACGAGCAAATCTGTAACATGCAAGTCATTCAATTGGAGGAAAGTAAACTGGACTGGAGTCTATCAGACAGGAGATTGTCACACTAGTGGTACAGAAAGGCAATGAAAGACAATTACATTTTAGTCTCACATATTTAGGCTTAAGTTTCTCTCTGCCTCAGAATTAGTCTGGACTCAGTCTATCATGCAGCATTACATTTTATTACCGGTGCAAGGTTTTGTACACACCATTGTCTTTTATGGATTATTGTTGGTTGGGATCCCTTGTCTTTCAGAAGGGCCAGACATTGGTTACTGTTTGTTTGTTCTGTGCTAAAGGCAGTGGATGGATCTAGTAGGATGAGAACAGAGGAGAAAGTACAGAGAGGCTTTGTGACTAAGGTAGTGGTATCAGTTGAGTGACTCGTCTTGAAGCTTTACTGGCTTTGGGTTGAGAATATTGATGTGAAAAATAACAGGAAAGTGCTTTGGAAAGGATGCCAGTGGTGTGAAGTGTTGGTTTATAGGGTCGACCAACTCTGGCCATGTTGAAATTAGAGAGGAGGTAGCAAGATGGTCTGAGGAAGGAGGGAATGAGGTCAAGGGGCAGGTTGTCAGGCAACCGGACATTACTCATTGCATATAAGCTGGAGAGAGCAGGAAAAGAGGTTAGTGTGTTCCTAAGTTGTATATGTGAGGTACCAGCAGGCTGAATGATTGAATGATGTGTGGATATCATCCACCCCCTTTTCAAAGTATCTGAAAAAAGTTGTCTGCAGAGAGGGAATATGGCAGAAAAGGAGGAAAGTTGAGGAAAGTAGAAGGTAGTAAAGAGTTTATTCAGTTAGGAGAAGAAGCTTGACATTTGAAGTGATAGAAAGTGGTTTTACCAGTGGATAAAGAGTAAAAGATTGTGACTAAGACTTTTTTTCCCCAAAAAATGTTTTCAATCCGCTGCCCTCAGCACTGTTGTTTGAGCCTGCAGTGAGTCACTAAGCCACGGACCAGAATGGGAGGGGCTAGCCTGCCAGAAGGAAAGGGGACAGTGAGTCATAGGATGTCGAGAGGGAGGAGTCGGCTTAAATAGGTAAAGTCAGGAGACAAAAGGGAAAAGTATTTAAGAGATGGGAAAAGTGGCATCAATAAGTTATAGGCTATTTGTATATAAAACATATTTAAATTTAGTTTCCTTTCCACTGTCCAGTGATGGCACCAAATCCCATGCCACTGAGTCCCCGCAACACTGTTGGATTTTCAGATTCTTCAGCTTTGTCATGTCCCCTTAATGCCAGCTCAAAACCACCACAGTCCACTTACTGCCAACGCCCCAACCTGGCCAAATGACCCAATTGGAATCTTTTGAGTGACAAACAATAACAACGGTCTCTCCAGCTTTTATACGACAGTGGAACAGGAACCTCAGTGTTTCTTCTCTTATTCATTCCAGCATGCATTTAATGATATAATGTTTTAAAAGATGTGAGTGGGAAATATTATTGTAGCACAACATTTTGGCAGGGAACAGAACTCTGGTTGCTCTCATGAAAGGCCACTGTGCCATTAGGTTAACTCACACTAGGTGAAAAATGTAACATGGGTGAAATAATGTGACAGTATAATGTTTTTTCAATGATTACGACATGGATTACGGTACTCTGACAATCCTCTATGTTCGTGTCAGTTTTTAGACAGCTCGTCTGGTAGAGTTTTTGTCACTTTTTTCATAATTGATGGGCTAAAATACTGTAAGCGGTCATCACAAATTGTTGGCACAGTCAAAAAAGTCAGAAATGGCTATTGGATACTAATAACTATCATTGATTAATAATTTATACTTTTTATCTCAAATGGAATTTGGGCCCACAATTTTAAAAGATGAAGAGGGAGCAGTTGGAGTACTAGTGTTTTCTGGGATAATCCATGTCTCTGTCAGGGCCAAAAGATCAGAGATTGAAGGGCCTTGAATAACTCAGCGGAACATCTCAGCAAAACACTTGTCTTTTTTTGGTGATACTTTTTGTTTTGGTTGATAATACTGCATCTTGACAAGAATGCAGCCTTTCCTCTGCTACTGAAAATAAAATGGGGGAGGCTTTAGTACTGGCACCAAATGATTATTACCTTACAAATGAAAAAGAATATGGTCTCCAATACAGAACCTGATTACAAAAATATATACAGCTCTGGAAAAAATTAAGAGACCACTGCACCTTTTTCTTTCCTTTCCAAAAAAGTTGAAAAGGAAGGTTTTGAGTGAGGAACAGAAGGGTTAAAATTAAGAGACCACTGCAAAATGAACGCTTCTGTTCCTCACTCAAAACTTTCCTTTTCAACTTTTTTGGAAAGGAAAGAAAGAGGTGCAGTGGTCTCTTAATTTTTTCCGGAGCTGTATATATATAACCTAGTTCCCTGAATCTAGAACAGTTTACTACAAGTTATGACAAATCAGCAGTCCAGAGATTACCGGCTGACTGGCTGGCTGGCTGGCACAGAGTAATTTCTGTAAAGCCACATCCCAGAGTCTGTTTGGAGCATGATTCACTGAATTTGACCCTGATCTCGGAACAGGCAGTCACAAGCTTCCCTTACTGCCTGGACAGAACATTAACATTCTAGTCAAAATCTGTGTTTAATTAGTCTTTAATAGAATGGTTTGAATTTAAGTGCATGAGCCCGTGTCTGTTTGTTTTTATCTCATTCTTTCCTCGTATTGCATCTGTCATTTGTTTAATGTTGGTAAAGTAAAATCACATCAACAGAGAGGGGGAAATGGTGAATCACTTCAGATGCTCATCCTTGCTACCATCATTGCCAGATACTATCAGCCAAAGAAAACACAGTCAAGTCCAATGGCTGTTTCTCAAAGTTAGCCTGGGTTATTCTGTGGACTTAAACAATTGTCCAGACAAAACCAAGTCGACTATGGAGTTCTTTTGGTAATAGCATTGTGCAGTAATAGGGTTAGAGTTCAGCCTTATTTTCATTTTCATGACCTCAGCCTTGTTTTCATACAAAGCTTTTTCCTCAGCATGCTTGATTGCAATGGTGTCTCGTTGCTCAATGTGATGAGCAGTCCTGGCCCTGGGACAGGAAGGGCTTTTACACTAGGAAGTGGAATTGGTGTTTTTCTGGGACTAAAGAGCTACACAGGGAGATATGGGGGCTGTGGGAACACTGTACACTCAGCTGTGGCCTGAGCAGATAAGAGTTATTGCTGGCCTGTACGGAAGTAGAGCCAGAATGTTTGTGTATTAGAATCTGATTGTGTGCAACTACTTGTAATGAGAACACAGCAGGACCAGAAGGGCTTTTCCATGTGTGATTGGTCTTGAACGCAGACTTGTCTCACGTGTACACCAGCTTGTTAATATCTTCACAGTGTTGTTCATCCCATATGAAAACTCAAGCTGCTTCTGAAATGCACCATTTCAGATGTCTGCAAACAATTTAAAACTGGATGTATGTGTCCTATAGTGCTGTAGATTTACTGCACATAATGTGTATAGCACATTTCTTTTTCTGGCAATCACAATTTGTTAAATCAACAACAGCCAGCCTATTTGACTAGTGGCTCGACTCCTGTAAACAGCTCCAGTGTCTGACGCCCTGCAGCCAATCTGTAGTCTTGCAGCCCTAGCTGCCATTGTCCGCCTTACCCCCTGATGTCTTCGACTCTGCCAGCTGGCACACACACGTCCCTGTCCCACATTGACTCAGAATCAGACGGCTCTGCGGCAAATGTCCTCCAAGTCACCAAGAGCTGACAGAGGTCTCGTTTTAACTTTAGACCTCAATTGACTGGAGTGGAATGGAGACAATACGTGCCAAAATGCCCAGGTATATGTCGGGGGTCTGGTTATATCAATTTACACTCAAGGACGGACAAAGCAAAGCTATAGTTTCATTGTTCAGCAGGAGCAATGAACTGCAGAAACCAGACACCAGTGTAGCTTGTGTATTCTTCCTGACACTCGGTGAGCTGCACATTGAGTCAGGCCAGAGTCACAGGCTGTGTCCTAAATGGCACCCTGGACACGATAAGGTCTGCTATTTACTGTATGTTTAAATAGAGCCCTATACAGCCTGGAATAGGGAGTAGTTTGAGAAACAACAACAGACCAAGCATGTAAGTCAAGTCCAGTTGAACTAGCGAATTGTATTTTACCACCACAGCAGTGTGTTTTCCAAGCTAATTACCCAGAGTACAGGAAGGGTGTTACACTGCATGTCTGCAAGTTACTGCTGGTGTGTGTGAGGGTGTGACTTCATGGCCTTGGGTGACTTATGTATGAGGTGTCTGACGGGACTAAGCTGAGAGGGTTCAGTGTGTGTGTGTGTGTGTCTGTGTGTGTGTGTGTGTGTGTGGGGGGGGGGGGCTGTTTACAGCAAGGGATCAGCTGTCTGGAAAAGATGAAGGGGGAAGATAGAGGAGTCTGGAGGGGATGGAGGAGGGTGGCAGAGCATGGTTGAAGAGGGCAGACAAGTCATTACTGGGAAGAGCATGTCTTCATGGAATTTAGAACATGGCCAGTCTGTCAGTCTCTCACTGCCCAGAGGAAACTGGGTCACCTAAGCCCACAATCCTTACCTCACCACACTGTTCATGAGCCGTTCACCTCCAGAGGTAAAAATACTCTAATAACTTCGATTCAGGTGCCAATAACTTGAGCAGTTGGGCTCTCTTGGTCTTTGGGGTAACAAATCGCTTTGTGATTAGAGCATCAAACCCGTCACGAAAGGGTCCTTAACTGAATGCTTGTGCTAGGAAGGTATAAACAATTGTTGTTTTGTCTTTGAAATTCTTTCCTAGGAAAATGTTTAGTAAATGGAATCTAGATCAAGTGATTCCACATGCAATTCAGATTCCAGCCCAGTATATGATAGCACACTGTTATGGGCTGTGGTATGACTGCCTGTGTACAATGTAGTGTCTACTAACTGTACTGGCAAAACTATCAAAACAAACATAGAGTAAACAGTAGTATTTTAGTACTCAGGGGTAGGTAGAGTACTAAAAATCTGTAGACCTACTCAGGTAAAAGTACTGTCCGATCCTAATTTACTCAAGTAACCCTCTCTAGAAACTACTGAAGAGAAAATAAAGGAAATATTAAGTGCTACAGTAAAAGTGTAAGGACATCATGAATGGTTACATGTTAGGGTTCAAAGTCTGTTCAACAGATTTATTTTCCTATCTACAATCCAAGACTCCCTGTCAAATTTCTCTGTTGCACAACAGTTTTTTCATTACTGATTCTTATCACAGCAGCTAATTTAATTTATCATACCCACTGGTTTAGTTTAGCCTACGAAAATACAAGTCACCAAACCAAAGTACCCAGCTAAATTGTGGATTACATTTATCTTAGTAGGCTACTTAGTCAAATGCAGTTTTGCAACAGCGGAGACACAGAAACAGTTAACCAATTTGTTGTCAATAGTAGCCTACTAGAAAGCAGCCCTATTCATTTTACTCTTTTATAAACTCAGCAAAGTTCTCTCTCTATTCAGCTGAGTTGGTCTGCCCCACTGGAATGCTGAGGGGGGTTTCTTTGAAATTACATAGCTTACATAACTGGATCAGATGCTGCATTAAAGTGCTGTGTCAAACATGTTAGCAGCTCTGTTCAATGCTCTGTTAATGGCTGCGCTCAATGTGCTGGCACGGTAGGAATCAGCAAACAGATTTGCATAGGCATACTGTACATTTATACATTACTCTGCTATCTACAATGAATGTATTCGGTCAAATGTAATGCCGTAAAAAGTTACTTCCATTAAATTAAGTACGAGTACTAGTAAACCCACAGAAAGTAACAAGAAAAGTGCTCGTCCCTCAAAGAATTTATATTAAAAAAGATGATACTGAAAGTGGCATCATACTACCCACCACTAGTACTAAGGTAGTAGTATTTCACCAAGTGTATAAGAAAAAACGGTCTTTTTCGTAAACTCTGTAGCCCAGTGTGTAAATAAGTTGGTGTATCAGTCTAAGCTTTACCTCAGGTGCACATACAGCACTGCAGCTTGGGTTTGAATGTAACCCTGTGTGACGGTGACCAACAGCCGACTGACTGCGGGGTGGCAGACAGACACAGTGACAGACATGTCACCATGTGCCAAAAGCCCTTCCTCCCAGTGCTATTTCATCCACCTGAAGCTCTTCCTGGAAGGGGATTTAACCCACTTCCAAGCATCTGGTTGAGCGCTTAGGGCTGACGGCCAAGGAGTGGCCTCCTGTGTCAGGGCTAGATGTCAGGTCCGGATGCCTGGAGCACTGAGACTGGGGTGAATGGTTCCTCTCCTTATATTCTGTGACTGTATACCCATGACCCATCACATCCCTGCCCCTATCCTGGCCTATCGTATTAATGTCACGGTCTGGTATAACCCAGACACAACCTGCCTACAGTTGTCTCCACCTTATAACCATTCAGGCCTGGTTCCAAGGGGGGGTGGGGGTGGGCGGGGGGGGTGGGGGCAAAAGGGGGCATTGCCCCCTCAGGTAGAAAGTCGTGCCCCCTCAGTTTTGTTTCCCCATATACATAGCCGATCGTATAGGAATGTGACCCGGTCCGATCGTCACAGTCAACACATTATGATCAACACGTTTCGGTCGGCTTTACATACATATATATGTTTTTTTTTGTGGGGGGGGGGGTTATGTTGCGTAGTGATTAGACATGCCCCCTCATTTATACAAAATGCACCCTCAGTCATATCAACCTGGCACTGCAACCATCGTATTCTCCCTGTCACTGGGAATCGATTCAGTCACTGGGCAAAGAATCAGTACCTGGGCATTGATTCAATCACAAGGCATTGATTCAGTCACTGGGAATCGATTCAGTCAATGGGCATTGATGAGGTGGCATAGGTTGATGTGTTTTCATAAAGCATGGTGTGTATGCCGACATCAAGACACATACCCCATATAGTTGTCACTTTTCGACTGGTATCCGGGCTACTATTGCTGTATATAAACAGGAAGCAACAAAGGCAATTCAGGAAGGTCTCACCGTGCTGGGCGTTGGGGGTTGGGGGTCTTGTTACAGCACTTAAAATCTACTGCGGCTGCATGTGAACAGCTCCTGTTCACAATGCACAGCACATCATGTTTATGTCAGTGTTATTCATCCATGTAATGATCCCAGGAACACCTTAACTGATCTGAGTCCTGTGTCCCCGTGTTCAGACGAAGATGCCTGTGCTGCTGCTGGGTCGTTCAGCAGACCTGAGGCCTGGTGAGTTTGTGGTGGCCATTGGCAGTCCCTTTTCCCTGCAGAACACGGTCACCACGGGCATCGTCTCCACCACCCAGCGAGGGGGCAAGGAGCTGGGCTTGAGGAACTCTGATATGGAGTACATCCAGACCGACGCGATCATCAATGTGAGTAATACACAACCATTACACACACACACAGACACACACAGACACACAGCTCTCCATCAGAACAGCACATGTATTTGGGAAACGCAACTCACCCTATTTGTCCTATTGCATGTGTACATATAAAGGAACTGTCCATCTATCCTCGTGATCATCCCAGTAACCTGAATGCTGTTGCTTTTCAGTATGGAAACTCTGGCGGACCCCTGGTCAATCTGGTGAGACCTCATTTCTTATCGATAAATATTACTGTACACCTCTCAGAATGCGTTTAATGTACATTCATAACACATTTGATGATAAACACATCTCTTAAGAGCAATGGACAAAACTGTATGTAAAGCTTGGCATGCGGTTTGTTACAGCTGCAGTTTATGATACCAGTGTTTTTATTCACATGAACTTTTTATATACAAATGTCTGTGTAGACGGAAGGGTGTGTTTAAGAGGGTGCACGCGCGTGTGTATTGATTCTGTCTCTCAGGACGGAGAAGTGATTGGGATCAACACACTGAAGGTGACAGCAGGAATCTCCTTCGCCATCCCCTCAGACAAGATCCGTCAGTTTCTAGCAGAGTCCCATGTCAGAGAATCTAAAGGTAAAGATTACCTGTAGGCTGAACTATCACACGGTCTGGGTTTGGTTTTTTCAGTTGTAAGCCAACAAGCTAATTAATACAATTCAGGTTTGGTAACAAAAAAAATGATCATCTTTGTCAGTCTATACTATTATTGTCACAGACATAAAGATTTTGAATGCTAATGCAAATATCCATCCACTTCTCTTAAGGTAAATTATCACCAAAGAAGAAATACATCGGTGTGAGGATGATGACTCTCACTTCTATGTAGGTTTTGGCCAGCCAGGATTATTTTGTGATTCAATTCTTCCAAATACCTGTGGCACATTAAACGCTTATCTCTTGATTTTCATCGGTTCCTTTTCCACAGGCTTGCGAAGGAGCTGAAGGAGAGAACATCAGACTTTCCCGATGTCACCTCAGGGGCGTATGTCATCGAGGTCATCCCAAAAACACCGGCTGAGATGTACGTTTACTGAAAGATAAACCTCCATGTGTGTGCATTGACTAGTCCCTCCCCTTGGATTGGGACAGCAGCATTGTCGGACTCTTTTGGTTGTCCACTTAAAATGACTAGGAGTGCATGGCCCTCCGCTCTTAAAATTAACTGGCCTCATCATTGCAGTGAATTAGCAGCTTTTCATGACCACATAAACAGCTTGAGGCTTGATATGGCAGTCTAGCTAGATTACTCATTCCTAGAAAATGTGCTGCCTGTATATTTTCTTTTTTTTTTAACCCACAAAATAATTTGTGCTGAGGCAGCAGCTCCCCACGAAAGGAAATAATTAGCTCTCTTTTTGTCTGGTGGGTTCATGTAGTAACAAGACAATATAATGCTTGTACAGTTTTCAGAGACATATACTGGATATAGTGACCTTACATTTTTGTTTCTCCACACATAATGTAAATGTAATGTAGAATTAATTTTTATATGTACTGTACATTAAGGACTAATGGTAGGCCACTGCGCCTCTCTTCGTTGATACATGCACCAAATATACGCTCCTGTCTCCTCTCCACAGAGGTGGTTTGAAGGAGAGTGACGTCATAATCACCATCAACAGCCAGCGAATCACCTCGGCCAGTGACGTCAGCGTCGCCATCAAGCATGATGACACGCTGCGGATGGTGGTCAGGCGGGGAAACGAGGACATCATGCTCACCATTGTCCCAGAGGAAATTGACCCTTGACCCCTCAGTAACCACGAGCTGGTACTCAGTGTTTAAAACCACAGACTTTAAACCGGTGTGTGTCTGGAGCCACACCCCACATTAGAATATGTTACTACTAGTGCCCCCCCCCCCACCTCAATCTACTGGGCCCTGTGAGGCCCACACTACCCTTTGGGAACTCAAACGCGTCCTGGGCAATACAGCTATATCTAGCACCTCTGTTACTCTTTTGTACTCTATTTCTTTCCTTCTCACATATCAAAAAGACACTTTTGCTCTGAGTCAACTGTTCATCGCCATCCTGTTTGTATTTATACACTATTAACATCCCAGAGAACCCTCCTCAGTCCTATAGAGGAATGGTCACATTCACATTCTGTTTTGTTGTTGATATTGTTGATATGTTTTTTTCTTAAAATTGTATTTCTCTTGAAATGTTCTAATGACAAATTTACATAGGGAATAAAAGGATTTTTGAAAAGTGGTTTTACTGAGCTGACTGCTAACTCTGAAAGTTGAGTTGAACTATTCACATCTGATGAAGTCATTTAATAACCCAGGGTAGGAATCTAACTTGGCAGCTGTACACACAGAAAGGGAATATGAACACGGCCAGTGGCAGGTTTTGGTTTGGCTCATATCTTATGTATAAGTTGTGATGAATCCTGAATGGCCATGGATCCCGACTGCCAATAGAACCCCCCGTTTGCAGCTAATAGGGAGAATTCGAGTGAGACCTCCAACTTCATCTTTCCTGATGACCCAATTTTACATTACCCGGTTTTACAAGACTTTGGGTCATCAGGAAGGAGTCCCACCCAGTTAAGGATGAAGTAGAAAGTTACGCCTTAATGACTACATTAAAATGTCCGAAACCTGCATTTGAGATGTCGAAGATAAGCAAAAACATCGTACGGTGTTTGTAGTACGGATGCATCGCTATAACGGCCAGCAATCTGTATCTGCCAACTGCTTAAAATGAAAAAAAATATGACCGATGAAGCTTTTGTCGGAATAAACGTCCAATCTACAAAGTGTCATGCTTCGAAGGTGTAAACATAGCTACCTAACCCGCTGGAGGTATGTACCACGTTCCCACCAAAACTGCCCACCCAAGTCCTAACATAACAGCATTAAGAGTCAGTTAGCTAGCCCCTCCCCACATGCACCCTATGTTTGGGACGCATTCTAAACAAAGAACCAGTGTTGGAAACTTACCTATGTAGCATTACTTTGATAAATGTCTTTGCAGCAGCATCGTTTGGTGAGTGACATCCATTTCTGTCCGTTATCTTTAATTTGGTGTTCAGTAGATAAAAACTTATGCGGGGTGTCGATGGCCAATACAACATGCTTGGGGATCAGTGTTGCCAGGTTAAGCAAATTTCGAATTGACTGCTCAAAACCATCCCAAAATGCCTGAAAAACTAGCCCAACTTTACAAGTAACCCCCCACCCCCGGAACAAAACGCGGTATATACGCATGTGAAGCCGCGGATCATACAGCGTAGAAACACACGATATAGCATATAAAGACAGAACTGGTGCGGCCGCGGTGAAGTTCAGAAGTAGCCCAAAAACCCGCCGCCCGAGACCAATTAATTTTCACCCGCGATATTGTTTGA
>JACXGI010004982.1:33796-50184 GCA_016801175.1 Esox masquinongy
GGGGGGGGGGGGGGGGGGTTCCCGGTACCAGGGGATCGTGTGAACATATTTTTTATGCTGGTGGTACATTTTTGTTTGATGATTCAAACTGCCTCTAAATAGAAATACATTTTAGACATTTTGTATCATACTTCACATGTATACTGCACTGTTCATGAATAGATGTTGATATATAATCTTAAACACAGAAACAAAACAATATTGGACACCTACTCACTGCCAAAGGCCAACATTCTATTTGGATGACTCCATAAAACATAGGCCAGATTCACTGAAAACTCAAACACACATGCCAGCTCTGATAACCATTCAAGTTGATTTCATGAGAGTTAAAATATTCCCCAACACTTAGATCTGTCTGCCTTCTAAGATAAACCCTTTACATTGCACCTAATCACATCTTTTCTTGACAGATGGACTACATGGCCTGAACAGAAACAACTACTGCGTCCTAGTCATTATGACAGACAGTGTTGTTCAATAGGGTTATAGTGACAAGTTTAATGACGCAGTTGAGAATGAAAGGTCTTTTATAAAGCAGTCACCAAAAGCCACAGCTGTCCAAAAGTGAATGTGCCAAACCCAGATTGCCCCTGATGTCATGTCAAGTCCCTTTAAAGATGACCCACCTCAGGTCGTTATCTGGACAAGCAGGACTTGGCACGCTGACACTTGCAGTAAAGGGGATATCTGAAGACACGGTCATCTCTCTGTTTTCTCCATGGTCACCTCTAAAACACCGGTCACCAACACTGGCTAGCTAGGGTGTGAAATTAAGTCTCACATTAATAAACATAGCAAAGTATGATGTGATTTATTTGGAAGGTTCCATGACAAAACTGTGTACGTTGTGTTACATATTCTTTGGGCTCGGCTGAGCATTGATAGAAAACATGACCTCAGTCTTCCCAACAGACTGCAACCCCCTTACCCCCACTTCTTCACATATGGTGTACTCTGCTTTTGACCAGGGTCTGTGGAGATATGATCTGAAGTAATACACGATATAGGGAAGAGGGTGACATTTTGGATCCAACAGCGGTGTGTCTTATCCGTCGCAGAGACCTCACGATGACATGTTTAGTTAATGTACTGTAAGTGATAGGTCAAGATTTATGGAAATACTGTAAATGTCCCATCAGTCAAGCCAAGTGATCTGCTGTTAATACAGTTGCCATATGTCAGCGGTGAACTAGGCTACTGCCAGTGGAGGGTCCCCTGAGGGTCTGCAGTTACAGTGGAGATGGATGCTAAGGATATGATGAATGTGAATTATTTTTAGTTATTATTTATAGGTTTTTTTTGGATGACTAATGCACAGGCTAATGAGCTGTGCTAACTAACATGCAGGCATGCAGACGGTAAAACATATTTAAAGGTGGTTCATTTGAGAGCGGTGTTATTTGAGTTTACCAACGGCCCTTGATGTCAAACCTTTGACTAGTCAAATCAGTTACAGAGTATTGTCCATCACAGACTAGTTTCAAACCTTGAGAGTGCCACTCGCTGACGTGCATCTTCCACGGGGTTAAACACATCGCCCAATATTCACCTGGGCTAGGGGTTGCATCGCCTGAAGGGATTTCCTACACTCGTTGCGATCTAACGTCTCCCTTAGTGTAGGGAGCCTAAGGTCTCCATTCAAGTGAGCATGTCCTTACCCGCTCTGATGTGACTGAATTCCTGATTGGACAGGCAGTGAGGACAAACGGCAGAACGGCTCGGTGTGGATGTCTAGGCTGCAGACACGCTGCCCTCTTCAACTCTCCCGAGCCTGTTGGGAGTTGCTGTGACAAGACAGGGTTGCAAAATAAAGATAAATGAAATATATTGCTCTGTGCCAGCATTCATGAAATGTCTGAGGGAAAGAGCTGATCTTGGATGGTACCAGCAGTAGGCTACAGTAGTGAGATGTATCTTGTTTTTACTATATCACCGATGTCAGAAAGCACCTTAAACCTAAGACATGTTTTATCCCAGGCCAGACAGAGTTGTGGCGGTAGCAGTCAGGCATTGTTGATACAGTTGGAACCGCTTCCCTTCCTTTCGCCAGCTAGCGTCCCAGGATCTGCTGTTTGCTCACAGGCAGCTGTGCTCTTGGCATGCCTACCTGGGTCATGTCAACCAACTAGCCGGCATTGACCTATGGCTCTGTGGTTTGGTTGGTTTGAAGCTGCCTGAAGTGTGTTTATGCCTACCGACTCTGGAGGAAAACACTGTCTCACTCTATGAGCTGGCCCATTGGCTGAGTGCAGAAGGTTCAGCAGTGTATGAATTCACAAACCAGACAGACATCCACATCCTCCAGGAAAGTCAGGCAGTGGCAGAGACACCACAGGGTGACAGCAGTACAAGGGCTAAGAGTAGTGGTGCTGATCTAGGATCAGGTCTACCTCATCCAAATAATTATATTCACTCTAATCTGAATGGGGCAACTGATCCCAAGCAAGCCGTAAGATTTGTGATTATAAGATGTTTATAACCAAAGCAGATATTTTCCTTAGTAAGCCATTCATTCCACTGTTTCCTTCCAGTTCAAAGCCTGATCTTAATTTATACATGTCTGTGTTGACTTAGCTGGTGCTAGAAATCATGCCAAACCTCTATCACATAATTCTGGTAAATTTGTGTTTTATATAACCCTTAACCAGCTGAGCTTTTCCTGGAAAAATCAGTCCAGGGGTTGTGCCGTTTAAGGATGGAGTCCTCCTAGAGACCAAACCAACGGCTCCATCTAGTGCTCCACCTTCACCAAGATAACTATTCAGTTTGTTACATTACAGAGAAATGTGTTATGAATACCATGGAGAACAGGTGTGAACTAGAGATCATATTTTTGTTAATTTATATATGGGCTCAAACAGAAAACACAAGGCATTTTGTAGTTTTGTTACAGTATAAATATATTCATTTTCACTCTTGATCACACAGTACATTCCGTTATACAGTTATTCAGAACCATCTGTTAATATACGGAACATGAAAAAGGTTTAAATTTACAATAGGCAGGCGTAAATTTAAAAAAATGTTCAAGTGATAAAACTACACGTCAGGTTAGCAGCTTGAATCTGGTGAGTTGGATTATTGTGTTGAGCCAGGGCAGGGGGTTGGGGATGAAGTACATGGCTAAGCGCCATCTGGTTTTTGGGCTGTAGTCAGTGGCTGTTGGAGTAGGTGAAGTATCGGCTGTGTCAGCGGGCCGGTGTGTAGTTTGTGCACTACAGTAGCTCTGAAATCAATGCAGGGCCTGAGACTGCACACTGTGGTTCTTGTCAAGCGCGGGCGCGGGGGTCTTGAGGTGGTTGAGGGGAAGGGCCAGGGGCAGGGCCTGCAGTAGGGCTGTCTCCAGGTGCTGCTGCAGGGCGTCCAGCCTCTGGTCCATGTGCTCCATCAGTCTCCTTTCCATCTGCTCCAGGCGCCTCTCCATCACCTGCTCCAGCTCCCTGCAGCATGCATGCTCCTTTCTGTGAGACAGACAAGACGAGGCCATGACATAACAGGTTTTTAAGTCCTAGGGCTGCTTTGGCAGACACAGATTAGGCCTAGTCTAGGACTAAAAAAAGAAAAAAAGAGTTTTTTTTACTGAATTTGATTTTTTTAATCCTAGATTAGGTTTAATCCGTGTCCGCAAAACCGGCCCGTGGTCCCTCCTCTTTGGATCAGTTCCCCTCCCATGATAACCAGCTAACATGAGAACACCTGAACTTATCCTTTCTATCTTCACAGGTGTTACTGGCATTAGTGTAACCAGGCCCAGAGCTTACCCCGACGACAAGATCTGTACAGTCACGCACGCACGCACAAACCACATCAGGTCCACCAGAAACCCCAGACAGACCGGCGTCCCAGATACCCCACCACAACGTCCACACTGCACTCTACCCTCACCAACCACACCCAGCGTGTAAACATTCATCAACTGACTTGGCATTTTGGTTAACCACGTGGTAACGCCGCCGCCAGCCTACTCACCGTGGGCCGTTGGATGTTTTCTCTGCATCCTCGATGCGGAGCCGAGTCACCTGCCCGCAAACACTCTGCAGCATGGGGAGCATGTCTGGGCCGATGCAGGGCCTCCGTCCTCCGGGCACGCCGCTAAGGAAAGGTGTCATCACGTCCGCCGGGCTGGCCGGGCTGCCGGACGCTACTGGACACTCGGGACCTGGGTCCGGTGAAACAGAGCAGGACATCTCGTCTGGTGGAGAAGTGTGGTTGACCGAAGGCTGATGTCGGTTGTCCTGTGTCGCGGCAGAGGGCCTGTTCATTACTTTAGCCAGAGCAGACAGAGCTCCGCCACTCATCAGGAGAGGCAGCAACCCACTCAGTGCGTCAGCCTTGTTCTGGAAAATCACCAAGGGGGCATGAACGACGTTTGAGAAATGGACAAACAATGTGGCAGCTGTGTCTCGTGTTTCGCTGTTCGTTAGTATGAGGGCGGTTTCGGTTGGGAAGAAGAATGAACAATGCAAGAACAATAGAACCACTGTCTTATGTGTGATCCCAACTGTACGGAATTTTCCACTGAGGCCTCAGCTGAGTTGCGCCTACCTTCTGCTGCATCTGCACCATGTCCATGAGGCCCTGGGCCCCCGGCGAGAGGGTGGTGCCCATCTCCTCCATCATGGACCGCACACGGAGCATGTCGATGCTGGGCCCCAGGCTTGGGCAGCCGTCTGCGGGCTTCAGCATCTGCAGTCCCATCACGATCCGAGCCACAGCCACGCTGCTTCGTCCACCAAGAGAGAGCAACTGTGAAAACAGAGGTCAGACCCCTTACCACACTGTCATAACCATCCCCCAACTAAAGGGGGCGACTCATTACCCTTCATGGTTATGTGCTAGTAGGGAATACACAGGAAATGCTAGACCACAAGTATTTTCTGTGGCCACGGGAATTGGGCTGAAGCAGGTAGAGGACTTCTGTTGAGTTCAAAGCTGCTGTTGACATACAGTACACACCTTCACTGAACATGATGTGGTCGGGCACTCCAATATTAGGTGTTTCCTGTAGAATGGTCCTCTCTCTGCACTGGCGAGCAAATAAATAAATAAATAAATTGCCATATTACACACAATGAACATACCGCAACTGTACAGTATACACTGTACTCTTTAGACAAATATTTGTACCTAGAAAAAGGTGCTGGGCTGTCAAACGCAGATACGCTCCAGATAAAGGAGTGGCCCACAGCTGCCCTGGTCCAAACTATTGTACTGTATAGGGAACACCGGGTGCGCTAAAGAATCCACAGTTACCTGTCCGGCGGTGTGTCGGGCTGGCTCTCCCCGCGGCATGTGCCACAGTAGTCCCCAGCCAGGGAATAGACCTCTATGGTACGGGCCTCGCTGGTTACAAGCAGGCTGGTGACGAGGGCAGGGCAGCGGGGGGCACAGGCCAGGGTTAGGACACACGGAGAGCCCACCTCTACCTGCTCCAGAAGCACTGGAAGACACCTGGAGAGGAAGATGCGTAGTGAGCACGGGTGGTTTCCCCCAGGCCCTCCCTACTAAACCGCAGAGTGAGACATTTCACTGGCGGTTGTTTTTGGCCCCTCCTGCTCTCCCTACATGAAACGAGATGCGTCGATCGGGAGCAGATCCTCCGCGGGGTCAGGGCTGTAAGCACACAACAGTGGCTCTGGCTTCTCTAAAACACACACAGTGGTCTACTTTCAGTAGGTCTCTGGCAGGTCTCCGGGCTTTATTCATTAAGTACATGTACACATTCTGAATTGTACTTGTTTTGGTGCCGCTAGTGGTAGACAACACTTAGAAACAAAATAGGTCCTAACTGAATGAAAATGGATGGTAAGTATAAGAGAATGAGAGATGAGCAGCGGGAACATAAATACATTTAGATGTCATGTTCACATTTACAGTATCAGTGCAGTGCACCTAGAATTGATCCAGCGAGACAAACCTTTTACATTTTAGTCATTTAGCTTACCTCCTTATCCAGAGAAATTTACAGCAGTGAGAGCATATATTTCCGACATGGTCCCCCATGGCAATCGAACACACAACCTCTAGTGCTGCAAGCTCTATGCCCTACCAACTGAGCTACACAGGACCCATGTTTTGAGGTGGCTTGATGTGAGCATTAGTCACTATGGGGCAGGTGGCCAGTTGCTGAGGGCCACGAAAAAAAAAAAGTTGACTGAGTAGGAGGGAGCGATCACCAATTGTCTTTCCTGTTTCCTAGTCCTGGAGTCATGTAGGACCTTGTTGGACGGCAGATAACAGGAGACCCATTTTGAAGACTATATAATGCGTTGAAGTTGACCCTGCAATGAGCAGAGGCATACCAAAACCAGACAATGATAAGCGTGGACTCTGCGTTTGATGTAAAGCCAGATCAGGAACATTCCGGTGTAGCTCATTTACTTGAGTGTGGTTGGGAGCGGTAAGAAAATGTATGATAATGCGTGCACTCAATATGCAAGAATGGGATGTACAATATACATACTGGAGAAGATCATCGACGTGGAGACTTACCGGTCTGGTGTGGCTCTGTCAATCTGACTGAGGTCAGTATCGTCAGTTAACTGTACAGAAAAAAGGATGTCAGAGAGTTGAATCTCCCGTGATATGCAAGCCCATGACGTGTGCCCGCTGACAGGTCCTCCTTTGCTCGTGTTCACATCAATGCTGGCCATGATTTTGAAGAAGACTTGTCCAAGCTAATTGTCTATCTGACCCTGGGCTAGTCTAACTAAGCAATTAAATTCTCAACGAAATTCTAATACGTTAGCAAACCAACGTTAACATGTTGGCTACTATAGAATACAGTCTATTTGTAAAAAAAAAAAATATATGAAAACGAAGTATGAATGTATGTAGCAATCATTTAAATTTTATAACCGTCAATTGAAATACTAGCTAACTACCGAATGCATAATTTATACCTTACAGCAAGCAACCAACCGATATAATAAGTATGCTAACCAAGTATGAGTCGCAATCAACGTTATATCAACTACGCATCTTTACAGCACAAATCACCACAAATATTAACTTCCGGGTCACATTTTTCACTCCTTCAAAATAAACGTAATGATCATAGAACTGGTTAAAGACCTAAGTAGAACAAAATGAGTTTTAGCATGGACATCACCATTGAAGGCATTATTTTAATGTAGAAAATTTAACTTCTGAATTCACAGTCCAATGCTAATCTTTACATATTTTGATTATGACTCCAAGAGGACAATAGGAGGGATCATCAGCCGAATAATAATAAACTACTGAAATTGACTACTTCTTTGACTTGCGGAGGGAAGTATATGACCTTCCCACAAATATCTTTTTCAGATACATACAGAATAGATACTATTTTAGAAAACATCTTCCTACATTTTGAAATGCTAGACCTTTTTTTTTGTTTGATGGGTGCTTCAGAGTATGCCACGTCAACCAAATATCTTCTTAATCAAGTACAGAAATGGACTTAAAACAATTCAACATTTTACACAGATTATACTATTCCAAAACCAAATTAGATCTTTCCGGATACATGTATGCACTGTGCTCTAACCTGTGCAGTTATTGGTCCTGAATCTTTGAGATCTTCCTGGATGTCTTTGAGACTCCTCTTGAGCTAGACAGGCTGTTAATTGTTATGGAAATTCAGTTGTTTTCAGCTTGCTGTTTTATTAAAATATTTATTGCAGTCATTTTGAGTTACAGTTAGAAAGCACTGCTGGTTACGCTCACTGCTTAACTTCAGCCGCCAAGTGGCGACATTCATCATCGTCATGCAAAATCTAAAAGAAGAGAAAGGGGAACTGGCACGTAACCTAGCGGCTCAACGCAGACGAGTTCAAATACTGAGGATTTGGAGAAAACAGCCGTGGCAATTGACGTGGGGATTTTAACCCCCTTGCAAACGCAGTACTGAGCAGAATAAGGTACCCAAATGTTATATATTTTAAAGAAATTCTGCATGATTCGGGATCTATGGGATATTGATTTCTGTAGTGTTGTGGAGGAAATGTCTAGAAATATCCTGTCATATACTGTACAGTACAGGCTCTCATGCCTTAATGGCTAAGCTGGTAAGCCGTATTCGGTAATATTTGCTGACTCCCTTTATAATAACACCATGACTGCTACATTGTAAAATCGTTGGTCAGTCACGTACATCTTTATTGCAAATTGAACAAAACTACATTTGTGGAAACGTCGTATGACCTGATATCTGGCTTAGCTTTGATTTGGCCTGCATGATAGTAGCTAGCTACAAAATACGTGAAGCTTGAAGGTATGGAAAAGTTTTGTCGCAGCTGTAGTACAACTTAATTTCCGGCTTTATATCAAGGATTTGTTTCCATGCTACATTGTGACAATAATGCTGCTGGAAACTATTGATGCATACAATGTGGTCGTTTCAAAAGTAAAGTATAGTATAACTGGATCACTCAGAAAAATAGCTACAAACACTATACAAAAACAGATACTACATATGCAAAATGAAATCAATTAAATGTAACTTATTCTGTACCAAACGTAGATTTGGCTATTATGATACGAAATCGTATTTTAATGGAGTGCTCCCAAAGATCCCTGCGATGGGGGAGGGGCATGGACGTGGCAGTCTTGTCTCCCTAAATTACACTCCCAGGCTTGAACCTCTCCCACACATTTGGACTCGGACATTCCCAGTAACGTTTTGGAGTAAGTCAGGACTAGTTTTCTCAAACCAATTAGATGTCCTCCACAGATTATGACTGACAGCTTGTATTATATAACGACGTAATATGGTATTTTAGTGATCAGCGTCTGAAACATCACATCTGTATGTCCTAACTAGTTCTTTACTAAAAAAGCAGTTTGTGGGACTGTTTCCTTTCATTTTCCTGAACTTTTTGTGAAAATTTTGCTTTTAATTTCCCTAAAAAGTTTTAATTGATGGATTGTCTGTGCTCTACCTAAGTTTTTTTTACCTAAGTCTATTTTTACTTATACAAACGAAATGCCTTTTTGCAGTACCTACTGCTGCACTCCAGCTGGTTGTGTGTATTTGTGCTCCCTTGCAGTTAAATGTAATTGCCCATCGTATATACTCCGGCAGTCCAAAAGGCAGGAGTGAAGTTAGGTGGTGGGAATCAAACTTTTCCCTCCCACCTCAACCCCCCTTTGCTCCTTGCTGTCCTTGGGATGCAGCTGCTGTCATCACTGGATGGACCAGCCGGCTTGTGTACTGACGCCTTTAAACCACAAATACCCTCTGGAGAAACAGTACTACTACTCACCTCTTTGTCAGACTGTCGCTGTGTGACTCCTCGGCTGAGTATATAAAGTCATTGCTTTTTATAGGGAGACGACTGATGAACATTGATTTTTTTTTATTTATTTTTTTTTCAAATAGTGAAAGTATTAGAAATTCCTCATTGAGATGTTTTTTGTTAGGAGGGAAGTAAGAAGAATAAAAAACCTAGAATAAAAAAGAAGGACACGTTTATGTGTACAGTGCCCTCTGTAAGTATTGGGACAGTGATGCATTTTTTCTTATTATGACTCTTGACACACTGAGTCTGAAATTAATATCAAACAATTGCTACAAGGTTAAAGTATTGATAGAAGAAGAATAAAAAGGAGCAATGAGAGGACTAGAGTTGGTTTAACCATGGGGCATGAACTGTCATTGGTTACAAATTTACTGGTTGCGTGTTGTCTCAATTAGTTCTGGAGGCACACACGACAAAGCTGTCTCCAAATTGCAACAAATTTATCGAAGCCAAATCTTCTGCTTAAATAATTAGCATGCTGAGACATACGCAAGTACTTTAATCGTGACTGTTAGTTTAATTAAAACATTTGTCTTTCAGAGGAGTTTTCCTGCCATGAGATCATCTTCAGTGTATAGTATTCTCAGGTGCCCTACAGTTAATGGATATTCTGGAATGTAAAACTAACTGTCTATGTTTGTCCATAGACCCCTGTGCCACTGTGCAGAGATGGAGCTGAGAAGTGTCTGGTGTGTGGTGATGACCTGTCTCTTTTATACTTCTTGCGCTGACAAAGATTTTTTCACTTCCATTGGTAAGTTAAAAATCCTCTCTTTTATTGAATGTCTATTCACCGTTCCCTTGGTAGTTAACCTCTTTCAGCTTGTCCGTCACTGTGACTTGTACTTTGTTGCTCCCTCGCAGTGGAAATGTGTTTATTGCAGACATAAATATTACAAATGTGTAGATCCACTTTACTTTTAAATCAAAATGTGTATCCAACCCCAGGTCAGATGACAGATCTGCTGTACACTGAGAAGGACCTGGTGACCTCTCTGAAGGATTACATCAGGGCAGAGGAGGGCAAGCTGGAGCAGGTCAAAAAGTAAGGAGAAGGCCCCATTGCCAAGAATGTATCTCTGTTTTCTTATCTGTGTAACTTTGTCACTCACTTTCACTTGGTCCAACATATACAGGCTGAGGCAGTTCATAAAAATAGGTACTTGCCTTTTCTTGCTTTGCTCTGCCCCACAATGATAAGCCTATTTCGTCATATATCTTGTTCTGGTGGCAGATGTGCCTTAAAGGTAGGGCTGTGACGATATTGGAATTTCTAGTTATAGCAATTGGCTGTGTCAATGAACACTGTGAATATTCCTATATGTGTGTGCGCGTGCGTGCACACACACACAGCCTCAAAAACATTAGTTAGCTACAGTTGTGCTCAAAAGAAGAAAAAAAAAAAGAAAAAAATGAACTGACCCCTGTTCGAAAGTCTGCATACCCTTTGTTCTTTATACTGTGTATTGCCCCATTTAGCATCAATGACAGCATGCAGTCTTTTGTAATCGTTGTCTATGAGGCCCCGAATTCTTGCAGGTGGTATAGCTGCCCATTTGTCTTGGCAAAATGCCTCCAGGTCATGCAAAGTCTTTGGTCGTCTTGCATTAACCGCATGTTTGAGATCTCCCCAGAGTGGCTCGATGTTATTAAGGTCAGGAGACTGTGATGGCCACTCCAGAACCTTCACCTTATTCTGCTGTAACCACTGGAGGGTCAACTTGGCCTTGTGCTTAGAGTCATTGTCGTGCTGGAAAGTCCAAGAGCTTCCATGCACAGCTTTCGTGCAGAAGAATGCAAATTGTCTGCCAGTATTTTCTGATAACATGCTACATTCATCTTGCCATCAATTTTCACAAGATTCCCCATGCCTTTAGAGCTCACACACCCCCAAAACACCAGTGAGCCACCACCATGCTTCACAGTGGGGATGGTATTCTGTTCACTATAGGCTTTGCTGACCCCTCTCCAAACATGGCGCTTATGGTTGTGACCATAAAGCTCTATTTTGGTCTTGTCATTCCAAATTGCAGTGTGCCAGATATTGTGAGGCGTGTCAAGGTGTTGTCGGGCATATTGTGACCAGGCTTTTTTGTGGCATTGGCGCAGTAAAGGCTTCTTTCTGTCAACTCGACCATGCAGCTGATTTTTGTTCAAGTATCGTTGTATTGTGCTCCTTGAAACAACCACACTGTCTTTTTCCAGAGCAGCCTGTATTTCTCCTGAGGTTACCTGTGGTGTTTTCTTTGTATTCCGAACAATTCTTCTGGCAGTTTTGGCTGAAATCTTTCTTGGTCTACCTGACCTTGGCTTGGTATCAAGAGTTCCCCGAATTTTCCACTTCTTAATAAGTGATTGAACAGTACTGACTGGCATTTGCAAGGCTTTGGATATCTTTTTATATCCTTTTCCTTCTTTATTAAGTTCCATTACCTTGTTACGCAGGTCTTCTGACAGTTCTTTTCTGCTCCCCATGGTTCAGTATCTAGCCTGCTCAGTGCATCCACGTGAGAGCTAACAAACTCATTGACTATTTATGCACAGACATTAATTGCAATTTAAAAAGCCACAGATATGGGAAATTAACTTTTAATTGCCATTTTAACCTGTGTGTTTCACCTTTTGTGTCTGTAACAAGGCCAAACATTCAAGGGCATGTAAACTTTTGATCTGGGCCATTTGGGTGATTTCTGTTATCATTATGATTTAAAAAGGAGCCAAACAACTATGTGATGATCAATGGCTTCATTTGATCACTATCCTTCAATAAAATACATTTTTTTGCATGATCAGTCATATTTTCAAAATCAATGCAAAAATTTCACAATTTCTGTTAGGGTATGCAAACTTACGAGCACAAATGTAAGCAAGTAAAAGGTCTGGAGTTGATTCCAGGTGTGGCATTCACATTTGGAAGCTGTTGCTGTGAACCCACAACATCCGGTCAAAGGAGCTCTCAATGGAAGTGAAACCGGCCATCCTGAGGTTGCAAAAAAAAATCCATCACATAGATATCAGGAACATTAGGAGTGGCCAAATAAACAGTTTAGTACATTCTGAGAAAAAAAGAACGCCCTGGTGAGCTTTGCAACACAAAAAGGCCTGGACGTCCACGGAAGACAACAGTGGTGGATGATCGTAGGATCCTTTCCATGGTAAAGAAAAATCCCTTCACAGCAACTAGCCAAGTGAAGAACACTCTCCAGGAGGTAGGCATATCCAAGTCTTCCATAAAGAGAAGACTTCACGAGAGCAAATACAGAGAGTTCACCACAAGGTGCAAACCATTCATAAGCCTCAAGAACAAAAAGGCCAGATTTTGGCAAAAAACATCTAAAAAAGCCAGCCCAGTTGTGGAACAGCCTTCTTTGGACAGATGAAACTAAGATCAACCTTTACCAGAATGGTGGGAAGAAAATAGTATGGAGAAGGCTTGGAACAGCTCATGATCTGAAGCATACCTCATAATCTGTAAAACACTGTGGAGGCAGTGTGATGGCATGGCCATGCATGGCTTTGAATGGCACTGGGTCACTAGTGTTTATTGATAATGTGACAGAAGACAGAAGCAGCCGAATTAATTCTGTAGTGTGTAGGGATATATTGTCTGCTCAGATTCAGCCAAATTCAGCTAAGTTGATTTGGCTCTGCTTCACTTTACAGAAGGACAATGACCCAAAACATACTGTGAAAGCAACCCAGGAGTATTTTAACCTCCTAAGACCTGAGGTTTGATAATGTATGCATTTTTAATTTCTCTTAGCTATTTGGGATTGGTGGACCTGATAATTATACTGTCTAAGCATGCGCAGACAACTGTTCTGTAATAAGGACAATAGGTTTAAGTTAAGCAGAATGAAGTACTTGGTGCAAGAAGCCTAAAACGGTGTCCTCATATGTGGACACAGGGTCTCAGGAGGTTAAGGCAAAAAGTGGAATATTCTGCAATGGCCAAGTCAATCACCTGATCTCAACCTGATCCAGCATGCATTTCACTTGCTGAAGACAAAACTTAAGGCAGAAAGACCCACGAACAAACAACAACTGAAGACAGCTGTAGTAAAGGCCTGGCAAAGCATCACAAAGGAGGAAACCCAGTGTTTGGTGATGTCCATGCATTCCAGACTTCAAGCAATCATTGCCTGCAAAGGATTCTTGACAAAGTGTTAAAAATGAACATTTTATTTATGGTTGTGTTAATTTGTCCAATTACGTTTGAGCCCCAGAAACAAGGGGACTGTGTATGAAAATGGTTGCAATTCCTAAACGTTTCATACAATATTTTTGTTCAACCCCTTGAATTAAAGCTGAAAGTCTGCACTTCAGTTGCATCTCAGTTGTTTCATTTCAAATACATTGTGGTGGCGTGCAGAGACAAAATTATGAAAATTGTGTCAGTGTCCAAATATTTCCGGACCTACCTATATTTCTTTAAAACGATAGGCCTACCTTTGATTGGTTGACTCTGTGATGAGGGCTTATGATCTTGTATTCCTGAGTATGCTCAGGAATTCTAACCGTCAACCTTTTGGTTCCTGGTGAACAGCATTAACCACTGCCCGAATAGGCCTTCTGACTGCCTGTTAACATGAAAGGCTAACCATTTCACACAGAAGTCATGTTAACAAGGGCGTTAAAAATAACAATTGACATATCCTACATCACAACAATAGCTTCATCTGTCTCAGGGTGTTTCATGATATTTCCTCTCAGACCATGGTGTCATTATAAAGGCACTGTCTATAAACCAACGGGGTGTGTCCACTGCAGGACATTACTGTTCTCTTACTGCCTCAGTTGTATCTGTCCCTATTGTGCGTTTAGAGGGAATCCACACATGAGCTGATACGGTATATGAAGTCACGTGAAAACGCGTCGGAAATGGTATCTCTCTGTGTCTACGGGCCATATACTGAATGGACCCCCCCCCCCATGGTGTGTCCAGGTGGGCGGAGAATCTGGATTTGCTGTCGGCAACAGCCAGTCAGGACCCAGAGGGCTTCCTGGGTCACCCGGTCAACGCTTTCAAGCTGATGAAGAGACTCAACACTGAATGGGGAGAGCTGGAGAGCCTGGTCCTCAAGGACGTTTCTGATGGTCAGCGTGACTTGTGCGCCTAGCCCTGTATAAATGCTCTATAACCACGTAAACATTCATTCACCTCTGCACTATTAAGTGCTAAATGACATTATAGTCAGTTATGTCGCATTTCTGGACATATTTGAAGTAATGAAACATTGTCTGTTCCTACTCAGAAAGGTCTCCAAGCCCCTTTTAGAATCTGTAACACCAGTTTTCATTAATATGACAGAATTTATGTTCCTAACGCTCTCTCTACTCCTTCCTATTATTCAGGGTTCATTTCTAACCTGACCATCCAAAGACAGTACTTCCCCAGTGACGATGATCAGATAGGGGCAGCCAAGGCCCTGATGAGGCTCCAGGACACCTACCGGCTAGACACAAACTCCATCTCCACGGGAGAGCTTCCGGGTAAGGGGGCCTAGGGCGGGGAGATGGAGGCCAGGGTGAGGGGGCCTAGGGCGGGGAGATGGAGGCCCGGGTAAGGGGGCCTAGGGCGGGGAGATGGAGGCCCGGGTAAGGGGGCCTAGGGCGGGGAGATGGAGGCCCGGGTAAGGGGGCCTAGGGCGGGGAGATGGAGGCCCGGGTAAGGGGGCCTAGGGCGGGGAGATGGAGGCCAGAGAAGCTTGGCAGGTCTAGGAACTACAGGTGGCCTAGTAGTTTAAGCATCTGACCAGTAACCAAAAGCTTGCAGGATCAAACCCCAAATAAATAGATTTGGTTCTAAGGACATGGCTAAATGTTTAAGTCATTCCAGCCAGCAAGGCCCAGTGTGTTGCTAGTGGAGACAGTGTGTGTGTATGTTTGTGTGTCAGTATGGACAGCTTAACATCTCCATGTCTTTACACAGGAACCAGCAGGGAGGTCATTTTAAACCCTATGACAGTGGAGGACTGCTTTGAGCTGGGCAAGATCGCCTACTCTGATGCAGACTACTACCACACAGAGCTGTGGATGGAACAGGCCCTGAAACAGCTGGACCGGGGAGAGCAGTCTTCAGTGGACTCGGTCACCATCCTAGACTACCTGAGCTACTCCATTTACCAGCAGGGGGAGCTGGAGAGGGCCCTGGACTACACCAAGAGACTGCTGAAACTGGGTGTGTGGAGACCTCTGTAGTCCTAACTTGGTTATGTGCTATATACATTATGTGAGGTCAAGGGGCTGGTTGAAGGCTTCCAAAATGCCAAATTTGTATAGAGTTAGAAAAGTTAAAATCACATTGCTTCCGTTTTGCTTCCACCAATGCAACCTAGTCAGATTACTGAACACTTGGAAGAACAGGAGCGAGGCATAACTTTTTTTGAATCTTTTTTTTTCTTTTTTTTTACTCTTGACAGTGATGCACAACATTACTAAAATTTTCCCCTCCAGTTTTGACAGAGCATGTTGTCTTCCCCAGACTCTTCTCACCAGCGAGCCAACGGCAACCTGAAGTACTTTGAATACCAGCTGGCCAAGCAGCAGAAGGCCGAGGCGGAGGAGGACCCTAAGGATAAGGAAAAGAGGGAGAGAGAGAAGAGGGAGGCGTCTGACAGGAAGGGCGTACCTGCAGACTATCTGCCTGAGAGGAGGAAATACGAGCAGCTGTGTCGCGGCGAGGGCGTCAAGATGGTGAGAGGCCCGTACTGTAATGACAGAAGTGGCCGGTGGCACTGAAATCAGACTGCAGGCTCAGTGAGGGCTGAAAAGACACATTTGGTACCCATCCAGTCATTCCCTTTACCATGTAAGCTGTTGTCTTTCCAGCCTGGACTGGTAATGACACGCAGGCACAGCTTCTAATGTCCATGTGTTTTGATGGTGAAACAGTTTCATCCGTACGTTGTATGGATATTGTAGCCAGAAAGGTATTTCCTGAAGCACATCTGAGAGAGACTGCGGGGATTATCTCACTCCTGCACACTGCTGCTCCTCTGCTGAGTGTCTCTCTGGCCATAGAAGGGTCTGTTGTCTCAAGTCATTATGTTTGGCAATGAGGCAGAAGATTGGATGGGCTAAGTATGTGTGTGTGTGGGG
>JACXGI010004983.1:0-38105 GCA_016801175.1 Esox masquinongy
TGGACAGGATGTGTGGACAGGATGTATGGACAGGATGTGTGGACAGGGTGTGTGGACAGGATGTATGGGACCCATCACCACATGTCCTATCTAGTGTCCTTCATACAGTTGTCAGTCAGTACTGTCATGTGTCGAGTGTTCAGCTTAACTTGAATTTCTTTTCATGCACATAATCTCTCAGCCCCCCTTCGCACATGTAACAAATAATCATTACATGTTGATAAAATTAGCAAAATGAAAGTACAATCCAATACTTCACAAACTGAAAAGGTCCAAACACTTCTGTTAAAAAAAACAATAAAGAAAAATAATAAAAAGCTTACACCCTATTAAGGCAAGCTTCCATAATAGTGTATGACTGTTCTTTTCCATCCAGAACTTGCTTAGTTGATGTTTGATTCCATGTGCCATTTTTATGTCCTGTTAGCATCTGGCAGTGAAGATGAGATTCTGTTGTCTGGTCAGACATGACTTCATGTCCTGTTAGCACCTGGCAGTTTAGAATTGACCCAGAAACTTCGCACAGCCATTGAAGAGTGGGACAACATACCTCTGGCCACAATCGCTAGCCCGAGGAAGCTATAGAGATTGGTAAAATAGATTAGGAGCCAGTTTGCTTACTTACTGCAATATTCAGATATACATTGGGGGTTTAAGTTTCTGTTCCTGATGTATGAAGCCATGTTCAAATTGAATGTTTGCTAACTCAGTTCCTGGGTTCTGTTAGAGATGGAAAATGCTTAAGACTTATCTGAGGGGTTGTGTTATATACTACTTCATTATCAAGAAATAAATGAAACAGGTCAGAATTATTATAACCGGAAAGACCAACGTTCATGCAAGCGGTTGTTCAGAGCTATGGCCATGGATATGAGCTGGTTGTGGGACAATGCACAATGGGCAATCTCCCATCTTTGAGCCAAGAGGATTCTGACTGAGATAGATAGCATAGATCACCGTCCTGAATGCATAGATTACTTACCTGAATGCCAAGATCACTCTCCTGAATGCATAGATCACTCGTCAAAATCACTCTCAAAGAAATGAAAAAACAATCAAAACAATGAAGACTGGCAAAGCTCTTTGCCTGGCAACCCAAACTTCTTGCTCTGCCCAATTGCCATGCCACGCCACAGACGTTTGTTTCGTCAAAACAATCAAAACATCTGATTGGCCAAGAATACCAAAGAGTTATATATACTTCTGAGGGGAAAAGTATATATGACTCCCAACACTGGTGCACCACAACTTGATCAAAGTGACATGACCATGAGAGGACGTGAACTGAGTCACTTAGGGGATGCTCCTATCAAATGAAGGTGGTTAAGAAAGTTCCGGCAGTTAAGAACAGCAGGTCACAACACACACATATCAGCGGGCAGTCAGCAAATCATTAAAAGTCAAGAATTTGTGACTGATGACTGAAATAAATTAATACATAGCTCAAGTCTAGCCTATGGCATAATCACTTGCTATTATTGGTTTAAATACAATGTTTGGTTGTCCTCCCTGCCCAGGAAGTGTCCCTTACCCCCTCTTGCATGAGTCCAGAAGACTTGAGTCTAGTCATTCTTCACTCATTCATAGCTTTTTCCTCCCTTTTTTTTCCTTGAATGTCTTTCGTCTACACAGTCTGCCTTGTAGTTGGCTAGTGCAAGTTATTTGAGGCCAGTTTTATCACCTGAGATGTGTGGTTGACCGTGTTGTTTACAGCAAGGCTTGGTAAATTAAATTCAGCAGGGGACTGAACAGGCCATGCCTCAGAAACATCCTCTAATCCAAAGCTATTTCCTCTAGTCTAATCTTGAGTATCTTGATAACGGCAGGGGGCCCACACATCCTAAATCTATGGATTAAGGGGTGAGATCCTATCACAGAGAAATCTGAGGCAATTTTTGCTATTTTCCCTCCACAGACCTACTGACTGGGATTAAGAGCAACTGACAGAGATAGATAGACAGTCTTTCCATCTCTGATTCTCTGACCTGATCTGAAATCAGCAGGGACAAATTGGTAGCACTGCCATGGTCTCCACTGCTCAGCTGTATGCCCTGGGTCGAGGGTCTGACTCCACCTCCAGTCCCCAGTGAACTATGACAGAAGTCCCCAGTTCCACTGGCTCATGTGGGTACCTGCCAAAAATCCTCCGCAGTTGAAAGACCCAGGTGAAATGTCAGGGCCAAGCAGTGTGTAAATGGCACCAATGTGTCAATTTACATCAATACACCCTAACGGATCAAGGATTTGCGAGTGTTAGTTTACTGATAGGAGCCCAAACCAGACAACCTGATGTTAATAAACCTTTAAACCTTTCTCCGCACTGGACAGTACACCTCCATCTCACCAATATGGCCTAGCCTTCTTTTCATACAGCTAACAAAAAATGGAGTGCTTGCTTTCTTCCTCTTGGGCTAAAGCCAGGTCGTCCTTTGTGGGGAGAGGAGGACACCATCTGGGCTCCCTGAAATTACTCCCAGAAGATCTGAGGAACAAGTATGAATGGAAAAAACCCAGATCAAAAAGTTCTCTTTTCATCACCTCAACATAGCATGTGCTGAAAGCACTATACTAAGTTTGTTTCATAAAATCAGGCTATTATTTATTTATTGTCAGGAAGTGCTGGTTGTTTTTTGTTTATTTGCGTCTGTTTGTTGCACTGTCCCTGTCCTTTACCATGTTTTTGTGGTCAGTCCATTCTGGTTCTGGGGTGGACAGATCGACTGGATCTGGATTTAAAATTCTCCTGTTCCTGGGCACAGTAGGTCTGCTGGACTGCAACCTTTGACCAGTGGTGTTGCACCTTTGATTGTCAAGGCTAATTATGGGTCCCCTGATTTCTGTCGGAGTCGGGTCCCTCATCTTATGGCACTCTGCCTCCCTGTTGCTCAATGGGGAATTTTGGGTTGGAGGTGACATGCGCAAACCCCCGGAATGCGGTAGATCTCTGGAAACTGTCTGAGGAGAACTGTGTCCTGTTGTTTGACCAGACCTCGGCCATTACCTCATGCAGTGTTTGACTACCGCGGTGGCTGTTGTGATGTGAGTTGGGCTACTTTAAAAGTACTTAATTGATTTGCATTAAAAAGAAATCACAGCTATTATTACAATGTAAAGATGTTCATTTATTTCCCCAGCAATCAGTATGGTAAATCCTGATCCAGCACAAAAAAGCAGATTGCTGCATCCCTACAGAAGGTGTATGAGAATTTCATAAGTCTCAGTTTCTAGTTTTCACTCATAATAGCAGAACCAAAGGTCTTTTGACCTGCCTTGATGTGGAATGTGATTCCGATCAGGAAGCGTGAAGTCTGCTTGGGTCTGTAAATGGTTATATCTGTTTTTGGGCACTACTGTAGAGTCCTCTGAAAATATGGTACAAACACAAGCAATATTCTAGAAACATGTCTAGAAAACAAATCAAAGCCTTTCCAGTAACCACAAAGACTCCATTAATAGGAGCAGATGCAGATCTATTACAGTAAATGGAATCAATGGCAGCATAGGGAAATGACAGTCTGCTTTCTAGCCCCATTTTACAATATGTTAATAATGATTGGCTGGAAGGTCTCTCTCATCAGTCTGTCTAGGTAATATTGAGAATTATATAGAAAATGTTCCTTTCCAAGACCTTGACTCTGATGACATCAAGTGGTGTAAAATATACTTCCACGTTGCCAAAGTACAAATATTGAATAACAATGATATCAGCTGCACCTTATAGTTCGCTGCAACATACAGCTACGTGTTAGCGCACCATTAATATCAAAAGAAATACAGGTTTATCATGAGGTACAACATTTGTTGACCAGGGCTTTAGGTACAGATTTTAGGGGAACAGGATATAGAAGATGGTTGTACATCCACTCTCTTCCCTTTCTTTAGATGTGTCCTCTCCATTGGCAGGGGAGGAATGCAGGAGTGAGGTTGCCTTTTGATTGAGGGGTCTTTAAGAATAAAATCACCAGTAAAACTGGTTGAGTTTGTTTTGGCAGAGCCAATTCCACAGTGACAGTTTGTAGTTAATAATCTGTCTAATAAATTTCCAAACTGCTGAATTTGGAAAGGTATTTGTGAATTGCTTTCCCATCCTGTGTTTGGCAGATGCAATTCCAGAATTTGCTTTGACCTCTCTGAAGAGGAATTTATTGTACTTTGACAGAGCAGAGTGCCTTCTGGGCTTTGTCCTTCACCTTGCAGAAACTCTTCAGCTCACCAGTAAACTATGGTTTGTCAAAACCGCATGACAAAACCCTTTGTCTCAGCGTTCCAGTCACAAAGACGTGACGTGAAATCCAACTTGTTGCTAGTGGGCTCCTACATTTTATATTGTCAAGTGTTGATTGAAAAAAATAACAGTTTATAATGCATCCCTTATGTTCAGTAGGGCAGTGAAAATAAATCAGAATTTTTGCTAACAAACATGAAACAAAATGAGCAGGATCCCAAACACCGTGGCTGCCCTGCTGGAAGCCAGCACATTGATCATGAAACTTGTTTAGGTGGGTACTGGCTATACACCGACAGTCTTAACATTATGACCACCTGCCTAATATTGTGTAGGACCCCCTTTTGCTGCCAAACAGTCCTGACCCGTCGAGGCATGGACTCCACTAGAGCTCTGAAGGTGTGCTGTGGTATCTGGCACCAAGAAGTTAGCAGCATATCCTTTAGGACCTGTAAGTTGCGAGGTGGGACCTCCATGGATGGGACCTGTTTGTCCAGCACGTCCCACGGATGCTCGATGGTCTGCAACAATGCTCAGGTAGGTGGTACGTGTCAAAGTAACATCCACATGAATGGCAGGACCCAAGGTTTCCCAGCAGAACATTGCCCAAAGCATCACACTGCCTCCGCCGGCTTGCCTCCTTCCCATAGTGCATCCTGGTGCCATGTGTTCTCCAGGTAAGCGACGCACACGCACCCGGCCATCCACGTGATGTAAAAGGAAACGTGATTCATCAGACCAGGCCACCTTCTTCCATTGAACCGTGGACCAGTTCTGATGCTCACGTGCCCATCGTAGGCGCTTTCGGCAGTGGTCACAGGGGTCAGCATGGGCACCCTGACTGGTCTGCCGCTACGTAGGCCCATACACAACAAACTGCGATGCACTGTGTGTTCTGACACCTTTCTATCAGTACCAGCATTAACATTTTCAGCAATTTGAGCTACAATAGCTTGTCTGTTGGATCGGACCACACGGGCCAGCCTGCACTCCTCAAGTGCATCAGTGAGCCTTAGCAGACCATGACCCTGTCGCCAGTTCACCGCTTTTCCTTCCTTGGAACCCTTTTGATAGGTACTGACCACTGAAGACCGAGAACACACCACAAGGGCTGCAGTTTTGGAGATGCTCTGACCCAGTCGTCTAGCCATCACAATTTGGCCCTTGTCAAAGTCGCCATGATAACGAGATTATCAGTGTTATTCACTTCAACTGTCAGTGGTCATAATGTTATGGCTGATCAGTGTATTCCTAAAAGGAAAACTGTAACATTTCACTGCCCTCAATATTTTAGGATGATTCAAAATTAAAAATATCATAGGCAACAGGCATTATGCCCAGTGACAGCACACTAGAACAGACAGGCAGCACTTTCCATTCAATTCTGCAACCTCTGAACCAAGCAAGCAATATCTTACTGACACACTTGGGACATTTGTTGTGCAATCAGGGTTAATTAGTAATTCTGAGAGAAAACACCACGTATTAGTTTAACCATTTATTAGAGAACTTATGCACAGCCCCGTACATGCTATGTCTTGGCATTAGGTTCTGCTCCTCTAGGGTAACTCATTGCCATCACGTGATCGCGTATACGATACTACCAACAACATAAAATACCCTTGATATTTTTAATGCAATTCCCATGACAGTGAGCGAGGTACGCAGTACCCAACGCTGTAAATCCACAGCCAGACTGCTTCGTACAGCGGAGTGTCATTTAATACTCTGTCTATACTGGCTCCGCCCGACTCCGATACATGCTCTTCTACCGAGTAGTTACTCTTACCTAACACCCAGCCGGGTGCCTCGCAGGAGCAAGATGGACCAGCCATCTTGTTGGGTGAGAATAAACCTACTCACCCATACATCGCTCTTGGAAAATATCGCTCCTACCTAATTTCCACCGGGTGGCATGCCGGAGCGAATTCACCGGCCAGCTTGATGGTGAAATACCCTGCTTGGTGACCCCGACTGAGTGGGTCCCCCAACACCCGACAACCCCAGGTGCCGGTACACAACCCTCAGAACGTTCGCCACACTCAACACGCGACCCGCGACAATCAGTTCACCCCCGTCACCCCCGTCACCCACGGGATGGTGAATCAAATGAACCACAGGTCCTTAAAAATCCACACGACTAGACATGCTCCCAGCCTGGATCCCCCAAGCAACACGAACTGATGCACAGTGGCCAGGAAAACTCCCTAGTAGGGGTCAGAATCTAGGAAGAAACCTAGAGAGGAGCCGGACTCTGAGGGGTGGCAAGAACTCTCCTAGATGTGCCAGGTGAAGAGAAACAGAGTACACGGCCTTCGGGCCATGGCACAGTAAGCATGGACAGATGACCAGCAGGTCAATACATGCCAACAAGCCATGTCCAGCAGGCTCAGGGACAATTTCTTTACAGCAGCTGTAACCCTGCTGAACTCTGTGACCCATCACTAACCATACCCACCCGCCCAACGCTTAGTACTGCCTCTCAGGGACCTTGTTGCACTACCCCCTTTGTACTACTGGAGAGTGACATTGCTTTGCAAAGTATGATAAGGACGTTTTCCGTTGTTACATGTATATATCCACCTTGGGAACCTCATTGCTGCTATCCCTGAATTTCAGTTGCACATGCCACCTCCAATTTGCCTTCATTGCACATTTAGTATTGCCATTTGTACTTGCATTTGCCTTCATTGCACATTTATACATCCCATCTATAACATACATTGTTCTTAATTGTTTCACTTGTAAATTTTCTGCCCTCTTCTATTTGCACTTCTGGTTAGATGCGATATGCATTTCATTGTACTGCACTTGCACTTCAATGTCAGTACTGTCCATTGACAATAAATTGTACTGTTTAATCACAGTTGTTCTGTTCAATGACAATAAATTTGAATCTAATCTAATCTTCTGCAGGAATCCAGATCAACCTCCGCCAGGCAGTCAAGGACAGGGATGACTGGGTGGGCTGCAGCGACAACAGGAATCATCAGGCAGCAGACAACGTGGAGATTGTCTTGGAGACGACCCTTGACGTTAGCAGAGCGGCAAGATCTGGGATGACGACCAGGAATGTCATCAGTTTGCCGGTACTGAAGTAGAACAACGGACCCGTCGCCATCATTGCAGGCAGGGACATGGAATCAAAAGGACAAATGCATCAACAACCAGTAATCAGGGCAATGATAAAATGAATGACATGCCGAGGCTAAGAAAAGAGAAGGACATGCCGAGGCTAGACCAACAATACGGCAGTAACGTCAATGCAGCCAACCACTCCGACACGAAGCCAAACATGAAGTTGGGAGATAACTGATCTACTCTGCTCTCCAGAGTTGGCACATAGACGGTTGGGTATCAACCAGACATGATGCAAACCCCAGCACAAGGACTGCATGATAACGTTCATTTTGGAAGCTCCACCCTGTTACCATGACACCACATGCATTATGCGCCACTGATGGAGCAACACTGAGGGTGACGACCCCAGTTCTAGGTTGAACTCTTCATAGTGCAGGGAACATGCAGTGCACACAATGCCGTGATAGAAAGACGAGATTGCGTCCCAAAACCATTGATCCCAAAAACTCTCCTGCAAACCCCCCAACACAGCACGAGCACAGCTCTACCGAGAGCTGAGTTACCCACCACATTTGACAGGATAACACCTGACAGAGTGGGCCATGGCAATAATGCACCAGAGTTCTGCAGCTAAGGAAACCTTTTGACTTTCTCCCCGTTTTGCGATACAACGCCGTTTCTAAAAAAATTGGGATGCAGCGTAAAATGCTAATAAAAACAGAATGCAATGATGTGCATTTATCAACGTAGAAAAGACACGTGAATGACTGAGTCGTTCATTTGTGTCGTTCGATTGAACGATGAGCATTCGTTCGACCCGGGGGGGAGGGTCTATGGGCATTACTGACTCGAACGAAATGACTCGAAAGGTTCAAACTCTTCACTGAATGACTCAAAAAGATCAGAGTCAGTAAAAAGAGTTGAACTTCCCATCACTAACCTGGACTTGTAAAAGGCTTTGAAATAAACAAATGTCACCAACACAAACTTCCCCTAGAGGCGTAGCAAATGCAACATATTCTTTACATAATTTCTACAATCCAACTAACTCTTTTTGGAGACAGTGACTTTCTCTAACAGACTCCCGGGGGGGGGGGTCGATGTAAAGCAACAAACTTCACCAGGAGGCTGCAGGACACCTAAGGGAACTACAGCGTGGAAGTGCAGGTCAGTGAATATACAACTTCCCTCCGAGTCTCAGTTGTTACTGTGAAGTTCAAACATTTAAGAAGGTTCCCATATCTTGGTCTAGTTTATCAAATGTTTATTTTTGGACTGGATGTTTTACCTTACTTTCTCCTCTCAGGTGACACTCAGCTACAATAGCCTTGCTCCTCCTGACAACACTTCGCTCAGTATCCAGGTGACGCCAGTGGTTGACTGCAACAGCAACTCTTTGAGACCCAGAGTCATGTTGAAACTCCAGCCTCTGTAAGAGTACACATTGTTCTTGGAATCTGTGCATTGATGACACTTTGTGTGTCTTACAGAACGGATTTTAATAAAAGTAACTGGTTTCTATATAGGACCTAGTCTTGGTGTTAGGAAAAGTAAGAAAACATATCAGTCAACCTGTTGTTTTTTTGCCAAAAAAGAAAAATTATTTATTACTACTTGTAAAAAAATCATATCATAGGCATGTCCTTGCTTTTACAGAGAATTGAGCTGACCACCAGTTGTGTTTATAGTGGGTTTAAACATGCAAGAATCCTGAGTCTACTTAACAGAGCTAACCCCATCCACCCATCAGTGTCAAACAATGGACTTAGCACTCACTCTCATTATGCAAATCATTCAAATAATAATGCACTTGATTCTAGTCTGGAATATCCTACGATATATTTTACTGTAAATAAAATATCCACTGGGAGAGTTAGCATTTTCCAAACTGTCAGATACATGACATGAGCTGAGATACAGGCTAAATCACCACAGGGATTTCTGTGTCCAATACTCATGGATTAGTATAAAAATGTGACTGTGAAGTTGGTATTGAATAGCAGGTGTTGAGGCCAACGTTCTGCCACTCTCCTCAAACGCAGATGAAGCCTACCAGGATGATGCCGGTAGCATATGGAGGAATGAGGCTAAAGAGGGGAGTGCCACACAGCAGTGCATTGCACCAAAAGCTAACATCGGTCTACCATTCTACATCACCGAACCCACAGTGATCTACAATGATGCTAGAGAGAGAGGCATGCTAACTGATTCAGCTTGTGAAGACGGTTGAGTCACCGAATGTGAAGTTCTCCGCCACAATGGAGGAACTAGTCTCATCATTTATCTCCGCTCGAAAGTCTTGGGGAGTTTCCCGGAGATCCTTGCATCCATGTAAACCCAGAGGTTCCACCAACCACACATGGGAGCAGACCGATTCCATTAGCAGTGTTAGAGACGAGCACACTGAAGGAACTGCTTAAGGCTGATGTCGTGTGACAGCGCCCATTGTGAACCTACAGGTTTGCTTAGATCCCTGCAAGAGAAGGTGTTGAGAAACCATTGATGAAAAAGGAATACCGGAAAGTGAAGCAAGCTAGATGAGGACTAATCTCTCGTTGGGGTAGTCCAGAATTCTTTGTTTTTTCATTCAGATATTTTTGTTTTTATGTCCAGTTTATCAGGCCCCTAAAGATGTGAGGCCTAAAGCAATTACCATTTTATACTTAACAAGGTATGTCCTCCACGGCAGCCTGATGGAGATGAGAGATGAGATTGTGGTGGTCTGTTTGTCAGTCAGCGAGATGCACATCATTCAGGCCGACGGCAACTAGGTTTACGCACGTCACTCTGGCCAACAGGCACACGTCTTCCTTGCATTCAATATTCACAGCTCCCCCTGCTCAAAACATCTTCTTACGGCCATGACTGGGTAGTGTGGAAAACAGAGTTGCCTTGTTTCATTGCAACTCCTTATGGTGTCAGGCAGTCATGGTTATTGGCCATTGAATGCACTCGCTTCCAAGCGCAAAGGTTCCGGCACATACTTTCTGGTTGAGTGAGCAGTCTAATAAGAAGCGTAATAGCTTGACAAGATGTGCACTGGAGGACATGTCTCGATCTTCAACTCTCCTGAACCCACTGGGAGTTACTACACTGAGTTGTGGTCAAAACATTGAATTGTAAAAAGGCAACGACCAATACTTCTTTGAACACATTGTTTGTTTGTTAGGTTTATCACTAGGGAATTGGATCCAGGAAATGTTACCACTCTAAATCCTATCAACATACATCTTAAGGGAATGTGTCCTGTCTATACCCATAACGAGCCCTGGCTATAATTTCCATCATGAATATCTCCTAATGCACTGCTGACTAATTTATTGAGTTACTGGTGGGGACAAGGCATGGAAAGACGGTGTCATGGCAGGCAGTTGCAGACGTCTCACAAATCAATTTAAGATGAACAGAGCTTCCGACATAATACAGAACCACACGTAAGGCAGATACTGAATTGCCCTCTCACATCTCAGTAATTAGTATACAAACAAATATTATGAAGGCATTAATAACATGAGTATGATGTGAAAACAGGATGTAACACATGACCCCCTTGATTGGACTGTAGCTCTTTAACTACCGCCCCCACCACCACCTCCTCCCTCCCAAAATCCAATTTTTTCTCCTATCTACTCTCTTCATGCCCAGCCCACAACAGTAATTTCTGGGCTCATACAGTACACTGCCATATATTGTTTGTGCAGTACTGTATATTGCATTGCTGAAGCTATAACCACATCAACATCAAAGACTGCCCTGAAACACAGTCACCAGTGACAACGGTAAGATAAAAAAATACTCCCATTTTAATTATTGCATGAAAGATAAACCTGTTGAATCAAGACCTATGGAAAATATGCTTTTCAGACATACTGTACAGTTAATAAATACAACTCATTGATATTTTATTCCTATGAATGATAAAATCCTCCATTGTGCAGATATTAATGGCTTCTCAGCTCAGTTATTTTTTTAAAACATAATTTACTGTTGATAGTGCTTCACTGCCTGTCTGCTACCATCAATATTTAATATTAGGAAATTTTTTAACATGTAAATAGTATCTTTAAAGATGTTTCTACATGTCAAAAGGACAAAATTATTAGACACAATTCAGTGTTAGGAGTTGAAAAATAACAAGTGCATTTCAACCAAAAGCTCAAATTCAGAAATGAATGTCAAAGTCGGATACAGCAGTAGTGTTAACCAAACCTCATGGTTATGTTGTGGTCATGGGGGTACTCACCTGTTGAGAGGATCACAGGGATTACAAATAGACATTTAGCTGATAACCAGCAACAGTCAGTCTACAGGGAGGATGTTAACAAACTGGCGTTGTGGTGCCAGGAAAACAACCACTCCCTTAATGTAGATGAAACAAAGGAGATCATTGTTGATTTTGGGAAGCAGATGAGGGAACATGCCTCAATCCACAACAACAGATTTACAGTCAGTTTTAAGTTTCTCTGCACTTACGTAGGCCAGAATATGGCCCATGAACCTTTCACGCCACCAAGGTGCTGCTCAATAATCTATAGACTTTTACATACTCTATTATGTCTATTGTTGTTGTACTGTTGGAAACCAGCAATTAAGCATTTTGTTGAAAGGTCCATAGCTTCTGTAACTAAAACTAGCTCCTGAAAGGATATTTGGTTGGGGTGTCCCCCACCTTGTGTCAAAATAATTTTCACCCCACCCATCCTGATGACAAATACAGTCTTTAGATTTTTTAAAAGTGAATTCCATGCTATTCTACACATTTTGTGATCGGGCAAAGTGAAAATGTTTGAATTGTATAACACATTTCATGCAGGTATATTATTTTTACCGTATAGTAGAGATAAAAAAATATACTGAAATTGTACACATTTTACTATTGAGTGGAGACAAATGTGTAATTGCATTGCAACACTTTCCCTGCAATTTTACTCATTTTGTGATAGAGAATAGGATTTTTGTATTTAATTATACAGTTAATTTTCTGTAACTCTATACATTTTAGAATGGGGCAAATGTTTCAATGTCACAACAATTTTATGCATTCAAGTATAGTCACCAGAGGTGTGGTTAAGCATTGTTATCACCCGTGTGTTTTCTCTTCTAAAAGGCGGGACTGGAGCTTCTGGAACATGTTCCTCTTCTACACCATACTACTGCACTTTTTTCTGGGTGAGTAAGATGGAAAGCTCTAGACCAGTGATATATCCACAGCAAGCTCATGTTAGAGCAAGGGTTTCACACTAAAGGTGTTTGCTGGTTTTAGATTTTGTGTCATGCTTTCCTTTTTTCAACTTGTTAATAGAATAACCAGTAACCATGATTGGATAAAAGATAAACCATTTTTGTCAGGATGTTGGACAACAAGGGTGATGCAGTGCTTAGATATGGTATAAAACAATGCATTTCAGGAATTAATCCACAATGTATTTTAGCTTGTTAATTAACTATATGCCAACATTATATTTAAATATTCCATTCCATGCAGGCAATCCACTACCATACATGTCATGGCTAAAATGTTTTCATAATAAAAATTCAAGAAGTTGTAAATACAACAACTACAGATATTGTACCATATATTGGTGATATTTACATTCAGTGAATCCAGAATAATTTTCACACTTGGTAAAGATGACAAAAAAAGGCAATTACATTTCTTTTGTGTTCATCAACTTGATCTTAAACTTGAAACTTAAAATTTGAAAAGAATCTAACATGAGGTAAAAAGCAACAGAATAAACTAATTCTAAATCAATAGATATTATTCTCAAAAACATAGGAACTCATGGGATTGGGATTGCCATTACAAAAGCTTCAACGCACCAATGCACAATTTCTTTGTGAATCTGGAGGAATGCTTTGGATCACTTTTCTGCTGAGCATTCCTACGATTATCCAGTTTTAGCCAACAAAAAGAGGCAGCCAGATTTTCTTGAAAATCTCCTGGTACTTGACAAAGTCTGTGATGCTATTTATCCTAACAAGGTTTCCCAGGGCTTTTGGAAACATTACAAATACACCATAACCTTTCAGAGGGCATTAGGTTACTTTCTGCATGACAATGCCTCTTTTTCAACCAATAGTCCTCCAAATCTGATCAATGGAGATTATTTTACTTCTCAAAACATCCACATTACTGTGCATGTGGGCAAAATCTCTTTCAGGCAAGTTCATCACATATGTAGTTAATTCAAACATTCTAAATTATTGCTCTAATAATTGAGATGCGTGATTTCAGGCTGTAGCTGTTTTTGGATTGCTATTGACTAACTTATGAACCTCAACAACCTTTTGCCTCCTTTGTGTAACCTCAATATGTATACCCCAGTGAAACAGGAAATAACTGATGCCCACTTAAGAGTACCAAATGACTCACCCCGCATGACAAAGGTGCCCTGAAATGAAGGGGGTCAAGAAAGAATATGTTACTCAAAATGTAACATCTGAAAGCATGTCTGGAATGACCGACTTGCAATGTGGAAAAGATAGTGTTCAGATGAGACCAAAATAAAGCTCTTTGGTCATAACATAGCGCACTGTGTGCCTAACATTGCCCATGCCTCGAGAAAAAACATCCCTATAGTCCTATACTGAAGTACAGGTAGCAGCTTCATGCTATGGGGTTGCTTCTCATGTTGTAAAAATTGAAGGAAAAATTGCCATCAAAATACACACAATATCCCATAATGACCAAGTTTTTAGAAATGTGTTCAAGTTTTTTGATAATGAAAACTGAAATATCTCATGTACAGAAGTATTCAGTCCTTTTGCCCTGACACTAAATCGGGCTCAGATAAAAAAATTCTAGAGATACGGAAAAGAGAATTTTGGAATGTTCTTTTACACAATGGAAATTTCAAACACACATGTTGGGGAAATATGATTTGGAGTAAATATTTTGAATCTCCTCATTGCCCCAACGCTAAATTACAGTAGGTTACATTTAGTTATGTACTATTTGTTTCATGCTATGAGCCATTCCATGCTTATATAGAAGTCAACCTGATTATATGTTCATGCTATTGTCTCCTTTCTTTTCTAATCTGAAAATAACAATTCCTTCATTCAAGCAGTGAACAACCAAAAATAACAAATCGGACTTCAGTGACTACATTGTGGACCTATTACAATAAATCAATCATGATAAATAAATCACAGTTTGATGAAAGTGGGACTGTGCCATTAACAACTTCGATCTATACCCCATTCCAATCCATCTTAACAGGATCGACCATTTATGAGAATTATGCTCTAGGCTATGTATTACTTGCCAAGGAGAGTATACTGTAAGTTATAAGGTTTTAAGTTTTAATTGTGTAACAGTGGGACTGTGCAAATTGACTGTGCAAATAATTGTGTGCAAAATTATTCCCATAAATTACCATGATGCTGAAGTATCAAATGAGAAATGCAAAACATGACATAAGAGTATGTTATAAACATTTCACACCAGATGATCATGAATCACCTTACACCCAGGTCAACCCATGAAGATGAAAGTTTGTGCAGTAAAGTATTAGCTGTCTTGTTTTGTTATAATAAACAAATTACTTCATATGTTATTGATTTACTAGATTCTAACTAGCTAGCTGCAATTTGTGTGAAAAGGTATGCTTTTGTATTAAAATTACATAATTATTTAATGCATGTTCAAATATAAGATAGTAAACAATATATTCCCCTTGGGGCTAGGTATTTGTCATGTTAGGCAGAGCAAGACTGCTGGTGCCAGTGAGACCCAACAACCTCTCTCCCTGACTTGGAGCATGGACACCTGTACAATATTGCTATCATTCTCACTTGTGTTCCTACTCACTGCACCTATTTAACTTCCTTCTTCTCTCGTGTGTGTTGTTGGTCATCATTTTGGATTTTGTCCCCACTGTAATGCCTGTTCAAGTTCCCTGTTTTGTCACCTTTTAGTTATTTAAGTAAAGTCTTACGTTCTCCCTGCACCTGTGTTCTGCCTCCTTCTTTCCAACGTTACAATATTGCCTTACTAGATTGCAAATTTCAAGCTAGCTAACTGCAATTTATGTGGAACATGATGCTTTTGTATTGTTGGAATAGCAGTTATTCAAACCATCTGAAAATGGAAGATGGTGAATGGTATTTTCCCCTTGGGGCTAGATATTGCCTCATTAGATTGCAAATTAGATAACTAGCTAGCTAACTTCAATTTTTGTGTACTGAAACATGATGCCTTTGTATTGGGTGTAATTGCAGTTATTGTAACTCTATTTCCCTTGGGGGAGGAAATAGACACGGATTGATACCATCTGTGAATGAAAAAGAACGGTAAACATAGGAAGTATAAGGGCTGCTGAAAATAAGCAGTGTATTGTAAAAATTAAAACATTTTCTCGGGAAAGACAACATTGACAGATTATTTGAGGTAACAATGTCACAAGCCTTAGTTTGAAGTGCTTTTAAGTACTGTATGTTACCGCTTGCAATGCAGATTTTGTAAAATTGGGGAGCACGGTTTCAGTTCAAGAATTTGGACAATGCTAATGATGCTAAATCCAGGCTAGAGTAAAGAACGGCTTCTCAAAATGTGACACCATGGGGCTTCAGATGGAACCCCAGATAAGGGGAATTTTACTCAACAATTATTTTATGTCAAACTATTCCTTTAAGCAAAAGAAAGTTCCCATGAGCACTGTATATGCCATCATTGTGAAATGGAAGAAAATTGAAACCACCAAGACTCTTCCCAGAGCTGGTTGTCTGGCCAAATTAAATAACAGGGCAAGTCAGCATTGGTCAGGGATGTGACCAAGAACCAAATTGACACTCTAACAGAGCATCAAGGTTTCTCTGCAGAGATTGGAGAAAGCAACCATCTCTGCAGCACTTAATCAATCCGGTCTTTCTGATGGATTTGTTAGATGGAAGCCACTCCTGAGTAAATGGTATATGGCATGATGCCAGAAAGACTGAGACAATCTGGTCTGATGAGACAAACACGCAACTTTTGGACCTGAATGCCAAGCACTACATCTGGCAAAAATAAGGTACCACTCATTACCTGTCTAAAACCATTCCTCTGGTGAATCATGGTGGTGAGAGACTGGTTGGATTGAGGAAAGAGTGCATTGAGCAAAGCACAGAGAGGTGTTTGAAGAAAACCAGAGTGCACAGGACCTCAGACTGGGGCGACGATTAATCTTTCAGCACGACATTTACCCAAAGCCTGGACAACGCTGGAGTGGCGTCCGGACAAATCTGTGAATGTCCTTAAATGCAATCCAGTTAAGAATAGTGGAGCCTAAGCAATTTTCAAAGAAGAATGGGGAAAATATATTTGTATCTAGATCTGCAAAGCTGGTGAGGTTCATCCAAATAGACTCAAGGCTGAAATTACTGCCAAAGGTGTCTCTACCAAAAATGTACTAAAGTGGGTGAAAACTCACGCGACCAATTGTTTTGTTTTGTATTTGTAATTATTTTATAACAATTTCTCATTTTTTTTATTTGAGTTTGACATTATGTCTGGATCGCTGTATTCTGGATCTGGATCTATTCTTGCTTGCCAGTATTGTTTTATTCTTACTGGTGCCTGTTGTAGCGTACGGTAATTGTTGGGAAAGAAAGCTTTGCTCCGTCTGGATTATTAACTTGCTTTGAGCAATAGTGCATTCAGGGAGATGATGCGTGATGCACTTGGAGCTGGTTTATATAAGTGATAGCGCAGTAATGCAACCAAATAATAGTAATAGTAGTAACATTTTTATAGCATGGCATCGAAAAAGCAATAAAATAACGTTGTGTTGTTCAGCAGGTCGGCTTCAAATGTTACGAATTCACTTCCGCAACTTGACCTTTGGCTCATTGAGCTAAATTATTTCACGCTTTTATTTGGCAGGGTCAGGGTCTGAGAGTGAGGTTTAAAGCATTACAACTGCCTGGGAGATTTGGTGGTTTAGCTTTACCCAATATTAAACTTTATTACAGAGCAGCGCAACATGAACCACCAACAGCCTGGATGGTGGATGATAGAAATACAATGCAGCTCAACGCAGTGAAATCTTTCTGTGCCCAATCTGAACTCTAGAGAACCTGAGCAGTGTCTGGAATCAATTCCCAATTAAGACCTGAAGAGGGATTCAGGAAACCTTCAACATGCCTGTATCAACTCTGTCTTCAATTGCCCATGTACAGGATTTTCTACCATCCACACTAAATGCTAGTTGTAAAAGATGGTCTTTCCATCATTCGTCAGCTTTTCCAAGATGGACAATTGAGATCATTCTAACAGATACAGCAATTCCAATCCACTCTCAGAATCAAGAACCAATCACTGACAGCATCTCTTCTCCATCTCACTGGGTGGACACGATTCGCTTTACTTGAAAACCAAGCAGGAAATACAAATGGAAGAAACAATTTTCGATGGAGAATGGGGGGTTGTATGCATTAGACACATAAAGTGACAAATTCTGACTCACGGAGGGAATTTAAATGGAAAACAATCAGCAGATTCTTCAGAACCCCTAAACTTGCTGGCAGATCAGGTATCACAGACACTATTGAATGCTGGAGACTATGAGGGACCAGGAAGTTAACCATTAGAATATGTTTTAGGCATACCTGAAACTTTTGAAGTGATGTTTGGAAACTTTGTCAGTCTTTGATGTTGACATCCCACAGGATTTCAAGAATGGCAATCTTCGATCTAAGCAAATTATATTTTGCTAATATTACTTACTGTGGCCAACAAAATAATTGCACTGAAATGGCTACAGCCTTCCACCCTGACATATGAACAATGGCTTTTTAAATGAAAGGAAACACATGATGCAGACACATTTGGTACAACTACCGTTTTATTGGGTAATCCTTAAAAGGGCCCCAACTGCCAATCACAAAATGAAAGTATTCAGACCCCTTCCATTTTTCCACATTTTGTTACATTTCAACCTTATTCAAAAATGTATTGTTTCCTCATCAACCTACACACAACATTCCATAATGGCCAAGAAAAAAAACACGTTTTCAGAAATGTTAGAAAATGCATAAAAAAAAAAACAGCAAGAGAAATGTCACATTTACAAGCATGTGTATGATGTTTGTCTTTCAGTCACCTATTCAGAGAAACAAGGGGATTTTGGAACCCTTACTGCCTGCATCACTGTACAGAAGACCCTCAGGTTGGAATGCCGCTACCCACCATGTCCTGGGTCACCTTCCTTTCACTGTGACTTCCGTACCACAGAGGCCCTATTGGGGAGCTCTGAAAATCCCGTTGAGGAGAGAAATGACTCAGTCTTTAGGAGAACAGAACAGGGTGACTGTCACCTTTTCCTTAACAGCCATACTCATGTCAATGAAACAAAGGAATATACCTGTACTCTGAAACGGAAAGGGAATGAGCATTTAAAGAAAATCGTCATAAACTACAAGATCCCCCTTACGAAACGTGAGTTTCAATCAAAAGAATAGTTAAGAATACATGCATGAACAAACAACAAAATATTGATGCTTATTTCATTCATTTATGCAACACCCAGTGCTCTTATTTGAAAAAGTAATTGCCCCCTTAGAATCAGAAACTGCTTATTGCCCTCTTAGAATCACAGCTGTATACCCAAGCATACCCAAACAGTAACACTGCCACCACCATGCTTGGCCGTTGGCATGTTGTTAATGTAGAATGTCGTTTTTGATTTTCGGTAGACATGACACAGTCATGTACACTGGCCTTAGCTGAGGCCAGGGAGGCCTGCAGATCCATGGATGTTTTTCTAAGGTTCTTTGTGACTTCCTAGATGATTTTACAGCTTGCTTTTGGAGAGATTTTTGCAGGATGGCCACTCCTGAAGATTTACTTCTGTCCCAAACTTTCTCCAATTCGACATTGTGGCTCCAGACTGTGGTTTGGTGGAGGCACAGAGACTTAGAAATAGCTAAGTAACAATTGAAGCAAGCAGCTAACTTTAGTGTCATTGTTTTCTCTCTGGCTCCCTCAGTTAATTACTACATCTCATAAAAAGATCTGACCAAATCTAGAACCTAGCGTGAACAAAAATGCTAAAAATCGGGGGCAAATTCTTTTTCACGGCACAGTATATTTCATAAAATTAATTAACACAGGTTATGCCCACTCCTGAACAGTGCACATCCTGACAATAACATTGTTATCAAGTGAATGACTGTGCACTTTTTAAAAACAACATAACCTTCCTCCCTGCAGAAAACCTCAAAGTTTGCTCTACAGTGGGGTTGATGTTGCATCAGGCTCCCACTCTGCTGTGGCCTGTCGTCCTATCCATGTCACTATGGAAGATCTTGTCCTGAACAATATGTCCTCACAAGCTGAAGAAAAGGTCTGTCTATAAGACTGTATACTTAATGGTATGAGAATTTGAAATATTAAAGTTTTCATAACCTGAATCAAAAAATATTTTTGATTTTAAAATGTCCCCGTTCAATCTAACAGACATTTTAGAAATCCAATAAGATTTCATAAAACATCTAATGGAAACAACTGTGTTTGTATTTGATTACATCATTTTTTTATTTATTAAAATAGGATTTTGTTTCATATACCATAATTCTATAGATCCATACAAACCATAATATTTTGTTTTGTCTCTATCAGATAGCTGTTAGATTTAGTTATTTTTTTTATTGGAGTTGCACACGTTTTTTTTTTTTTTACAATATCTTGTTGAATATGCACATGCAAATCGACTATCTAATGTGTTTTCTGATGAATAAATATGTGGCCTAGTCCAGTGTTCTAAGCTACTGCCTTTGTTGCACACATATCACTGTAGCATGGGTTCTGGTCTGCTGTTGTCTGAGAATACTTTCTCTCGCCTCTATCTTTCACTTTCTCTCAATAAAGCCTAAAACTCCCAAGTATATATCTTTGTATGTATACATGTATTTGTTTATTCCAATATTGTACTACAATATTTATTATGTATCTACCAGGGTTGGCAACATCCAATTTTAATAGTATGTTTTAGGTATTTGTGTCAAAGTGAAATAAAAAGGGATTGCACTTGAATTTGATCATTGGGTCGTGTTCTAGACTAAAGGATAAAAAACATCATTGATAATGGGTAAAATGTGAGGAAACCTTATGTATCATAATGTAACATTGTCAGTGGTGAAACAGTTGAACCTTAATTATTTAACCGCTTTTGGGTTTGATCCATGGGCACTCTGAAACAGGAACCAAATAGACAGGTTATCATGATCTGTGTTTGCCCACATTCAAAACCCTATTGTCATACAAATATTTACACAGTTTCTTTAATAGATTGCTAAATAATTAAAGCCATTAATAAGATTTGTATAACTGCTTTATAAACCTGTCACAGATGTGATGTTGTTATAAAGTGTTACTCTGCAATATTTAAAAAAAATGGTCTGTTTCAATTAATGAAACTTAAATGTATTTTATAAAGTCCCTTTTACATCAGCAGTTGTCATTAAGTGCTTTTACAGACACCCAGCCTGAAACCCCAAAGAGCAAGCAACAACAGGGTTGATGCACAGTGGCTAGGAACAACTCCCTAATGTGTCAGAACTTAGGATGAAATCTAGAGAGGAACCAGACAAGGAGGGGTGGCCAGTCTTCTTCTGGCCATGCCAGGTGAAGAATTTGGAGTACAAATTATAATAATTAAGAAATGCATTAATAAATGCATGTGAGCTGTGTCCAAAGTCGATAAACTTAATCCAAGTCAGCTGCCTGAACAGATAAACAAGGACAGCGACAATTCTGGTGAAGGAGTGGCAACCGGAATTTTCAGGAAGCTATTTGATCTGCAACACAACCAGCAGGACTTTGGACAGGGACATGTCATCCTAAGTTAAAACAGAAAAGGACACAAGGAAAGCTAGAGACCCTACTCCTCTACTCCTTTGGCACAGTAAAGGAAGTAACTGACCTCGGACAGTGCCCAGCAGACAGGAAGTAACTGACCCCGGACAGGGCCCAGCAGACAGGAAGTAACTGACCACAGACAGGGCCCAACAGGCAGGAAGTAACTCACCCCGGACAGGGCCCAACAGGCAGGAAGTAACTCACCCCGGACAGGGCCCAGGCAGTTCTAGGACCGCAGTTCCAGGACCCTCGTTATTCGCGACAGCGTCACCTAACGAATTGGATAACCATGGACCGGCACAAGTTTAACCAATACATAGCATGTTTATTAACAAGATGGATGGTAATCAGAGTGTGAGTAGCTATATTGAATCACGTTTTGTTTTGAATCAAACAATGCTGGTGTCTTGAATTGGACAGGAAAGTTAATGTTAGCTAGCTTGTTGACGGAATGTAAATCAAGCTTTGGGTTTTGATATGAATTCGACAGCAAAGTTGATGTTAGCTAGCTAGGCCGAACTTCGCCCAAAGGCTTAACGTTTAGTATCATAACGTTAGCTAAATAGTGAAGTTAGCTAACTAGCTAACGTTATGATACTAAAGACTTTACTATGATAGTCTTAAAGAAGGCACTACAGTCATCTGTTAACGTATGATAGCTTGCTGCAAAAAGAACTTTTAGCCTATTTGTTTTGTTGTATATTGAATCCATAGTGTGATTTTGGCAAGCCCAACTAGGTGTCTTATATAAATTGTTGACTTAATGACTATGATAATTAATTCAGGCCAGCACATTAATTAAACTTAAAAAGATGATAAAAGCATGTGGATAAGATCTGTCTGTCAGCTAAATCAAATCTGCAGCCTACTGTCTTCAGTGTAATTGCTTGTACAATACTCATTGTTTTACCATTTTACTTAAGTTAAAATAGTCTTTTGGTTCAGTAATAGGCTTGGGACTAATTTGTCTGTGAAATAATCTTACAATGTTCAATATGACCAATTAGGCTCTCTCTCTTTGAAGATGCATATAACCATCCAGGAAGGAAGATCCTTGACGGATTTAAAAAGATGCACCACATGCTGCAAGGACGTCCACTGCCCGTTCTGTCACTCAACTGTGTTTCATCCAACAAAGTTGAGCAAGGTCACAGCCCATTTAGAGGGCCATTTCAACCGTGCAGTTTTCCATGAAGGTAAAATAAAAAAAAACAATTCTGTGACGTCTCAATGCGATGCATTAAAAGCAGCCTGAATGTTATCAACAATTCCTTTTGAGCAGTGAATCAATACAAGTCTGTCTCTGATTTGTTTGCTCTGACCAGATATTTGATTCAGACACATTTAAATAATATATAGGCCTAATAATACTTCTATCATTATATGTTTTAGGATATACCATTCACAGATGTGTGTTAAATTGTTGACAGCAATGGCGTTACCACTGAATATTGAAGGGTCAGGAAAAGTCAGATGTCAATAATGTTTTTTTATATTTGTTTTCTTGCTTCTCTGTCTATCTCTCTGTCGCTCTCATTGAAGGATGAGGGTGGATGGAGTGATGTGGGGGGGGGTGATGGATGTCGGTCTGGATGTGGTGTAGGGAGGGGTTATTGTTTTATTGTTATTGTTTGTTTTTGGTTAACATTCAAAAAATAATAATGTGTATATATAATCTTGAATCTGCCCCCGGAGTCGTCCTTGTCTTGCCTCCAAAATGACAAATTTCAGGTTGAGAACTAGTGACTGCAAAAGCCATAGCAAATACAATATAATATAACAGTATATTTTTCATGAGGGAACTTTGTTTGTGGCGTCAGACACATACAAAATTTAGTATGAGTACAGGTATGTACAGTATTTACAGGTATATACAAGATGATCCGCTCTACCGACATGCGGTCAATGTTGGCAGCCATGTCCAATACAACAAAGTTCATCCCAGCATGCCCATCCACGCGAAAGGAAACGTCCTCAAGCAGCCAATCCATCCTGCCATGGAGGTTCAACACCAGCAGCAGAACAGAAGGAAGCAGTGGATCCTCTCTTCAGCCCCATCCATCCCACATCACCCAAAGACACGTTTCACTACAATGATGACATGAAATCAAATACAGTATAATAGATTAGAGTTTACCTTATATTTTCCCAGATAACTTTGATTTATATATATAATACAGCATATAATAAAATAATGAAATACATCACAGAATACATATGTTGCATATGTACGTTGACCGGGGAGATAACAGAACCCTGTGTGTGTAAGGAATGTAATTATCCACAGTATGAGTAGAGGATTTACACATTTAGTAGTTTTATTCCCAACAGATGTGGTTGAATGGTGTTAAAGGCACTAGAGCAATCCACGAGCCTGGCATGTGCTTTTGGTTTTTCCAGGCGGGAGTGTATATGATGAAGTAATGTAAAGGCAGCATCATCTACACTTCTACTCTTCCTGTAGGCAAACAAGTTGATCTGCCAGGTTCTGGACCGTCTCTTGTAGTTGCGAAAGTACCAGATGTCCAAACTCATCATCACCACTGATGTAAGAGGTACAGGCCAGAAGTCATTGGGAAGTCTGGGTCTGCTCTTTGGAACAAGGCAGATGGTAGTGGTCTTCCACAGAGCTGAGCTGTATGTTCCTCCGAGGACCAGTTGAAAAGTTCACAGAAGACGGGCCAGTTGTTTGCAGCTGGTCTTCAGGAGCTTATTACTGATGTTATGAGGACCAGATGCTTTGCTGACTTTCGCTCTTTGGTGAAGTTAAGTCCATCAGTGCTCATGTTGCAGGGTTTACATTGGTTCTCTGTAGTCCCAGACAATGTTCTGAGGCCTCTCCAGGCATCACACATCTGTCCACATTGAAATGTATTTTCCACCTTTTCTTTAGACCATTTAGCTTCCTTAATTTGCTTACTTCATTTACCTTGAATCAGATTACACTGAATCTCGACACCTATGGAGCATCTACATTTGTTTCTACTGTAATGTTATTTTAAGTTCTTTAATTATCCAAGGTTTATAATTTGAACATATTTTCAAATATTATACTTTCTTTGTGGGTATAATTGTCTCCTCAAATATCATCACATATCCTGAGAAAGCCTCCACAGTCTCTTCAAGTGTGTTGTCACTGTCGCGAAAATCTACGGTCCTAGAAATGAGGTCCTGAAACAGCAGTCTCCGGCTTGGGTTGGATACTGTCTTCCGGTCATCCAATTCGCTAGGTGGCGCTGTCGTCGCGAATAACGAGGGTCCTAGAACTGCGGTCCTAGAACTGCAGCCTCCGGTACTGCAGCCACATACTATTGGCGTACGACACCCGATTGAGTGTTTTTAGTTCCCCTTATGCAGCGGGAAGACAGGCACATCAACCAATGGTGTCGTCCAGGTCTGGTCATCGGTCTCGTGTTCCCGCTGCCGCTGTCGACTCCTTCGTCCGTATCTTTACATGCAAAAACCCTCGTCTCGTCCGCCCCTGTCCACAGGTGTTATCACCCCCCCTTATATCCGGAAGTTCCACCCTTTAATCAGGTGTAACCACTTGTGTACTTCAGGAAGAATGTGATTCTATCAATCACTGTCGTGTCAATTACTGGGCAATTGTCCAATACGTGTCCATGGCCCTAATGAGTCTATGGTATATGTAAATACACACACAAAAATACACATGAGAAATAGCATTACAGCACACCCAAATTACACACAAATAGCAGTTAGCATTACAGCACACCCAAATTACACACAAATAGCAGTTAGCATTACAGCACACTCAAGAATACATGCCAATTAAACTCCACACTCACGCATTTATATTATATTGAGTGATGTTTTTTTAAAACCTATTACAACAATAACTTCACTTGCCAATACCTGTAAATCCTGCCCAACAGATGTAATTTGGAAATGTTGCACAGCAGTATTCTGTTACTAAAGTTGTCCCTAAACCACTTTGCCTAATGAGAATCAAAGACTAAACAAAAAACAATGTCAAATAGCTGAACTGAAATGGTTGCAAGAACTGTTAATTCTGTTTATTTTTGACATTAGACAGATTAGCAGAATAGACTGGAATCCATAAATGGCGCTGCCTGAAGCAAGTTGTGTGTCTTGTCTAGCTTGTAGAAAATCATGAGCCACATAAAGACTTGCACTACTCAAAATGTTGATATAGACCAGCTTCCCGAAAACAGCTCATCATGTTTTTTTTTTGGCTAAAGTAAAACAGTAATCGTGCTACTAGGATCAGCTATACATACATTGACACATCCAGCCTAAAGCAAAGGATTAAATACTAATGACGTAGTTGCAATTTCCAGAGTCTTATGTGTAGTATTGTGAAGAAACACAGAGTACAATCAACATTAAGACATTTTTGCTTACTTCTGGGAAAGGGCATTTTCACTGACCAGGTGTGTTTTTTGCGCTGGCTTGTGTTTACTATGAATTTTTGTTTTACATGTTTGTCCACTGTTTTCATTCAGGACAGTGCTTGTGGCGCAGTTAATTAGCAGGATGTGTGTATGTTGTGTGCTGTTGTGTTGCCCAAATCTTCTCTCAACATCTGTAAGCAAGATGCCTGCGTTGGCTACAGTTGCTTCGCCACTGGTTCTCAGCTCCCTCCGTGACTGAACACTGAGCCTGCTGGCAAAACTGGTGCCTTCATTTCCACAGGAATCTTTGTGAAACAAACAGGACATTTAAACATTGAATCACACTGTATTGCTCTTCTGGGTTTAACGCATGCACCCTTAGAGACACACAGATGGACACTGACACTTTACACTCCTGGTATTGATAATCTCCGTTGTATGTTGGCTCTGAGTTTATTTCCAACATCCCTGTTTTGGATGAGATTCGCAGGCATTTCCTGTGGGGCTTAACGTCCAGGAATGAGAGATGGGTCTTACGTTTGCGAATGCCTCTTCCACCCAGTCTTTCCTTATGGCTAACATCTAAATCATATTCGTGCTGTCTCTTTTTTTCAGTCAGACGCCAGGAATGAGCTTGCATAAAGACTTAGAGGATATGACCGTAGGAAACATAAGAGGATATGACAGTAGGAAATGTAAGTCTGACAGTGCCTTTAATGTTAGTCTGACAGTGATCTGGTAATCCCCTGTTCTGAGAAACACACACGGCTCATTAAGCATGTCTTTTCACCCCTCTTGTTGCATTCTCTCCCCCTCTTTCGCTTTCTATTACACACGAAATAGCATCTACAGTGCCTTTAATCCCCTTTTCACATTTTATCTGCAATGCTTCAGGTGATTACAGCATTATGGACACTACATATGCATGTAAACTCAGGGCTTTGATGTCTCACAGAATGGACCAGAAATATATTATGAAATATTAGACATCTGGGTCTACAGTAACCCCTGGGGAACTACGGTCTTTTATGTATTGGCAATTTGAGGTATTAAGTGTTTTTTTTTAAGATTCAAATTCCAAGTAGAACTTCTCAGCAGAGCCAATGGATGACGTGTCCTCAGAAACAGACTGGACTACACAAACAGCGTTGACACGTTGAGACAATCAGACACATGCAAAATCACTGATTTACACAATTGTTATTTTCTTTGAGTAATATTTGATTTATAGACTTAGAATTGAACCAAGGAATCCAGAGTATTACAATATTACCCACAGCTTGGCAGGCGCATGCAGGCTCCTTGAGCTGATCTGAGACAAGGCCTCTGTGTTTATTATGAAGCAAATTAAATTTGTCTGATTTAATGAAAAGGACCCAAATGTAATTTATGTACAGAAAACATACTTTGATCACTCAGATCATCACATACAGAAAGTGTTCTTCTGAAACAAAATATTAATTCCTTTGGGGAAATACAGAAAGATTTCTTATTCAGTGATCATAAGAAAGGACAGCATCCAAATGTAATTATTCGGTTTATGTATGAAATTATAAACTGGGTGGATCAAATGTCAAAAGTGGATTGTCTAAAAGCTGTAGTGTATAGTGATGGCTATTCTCATTACCGTTCTTCTAGCAGCAGGATATTATGCTAGCAGCGCTAACTCAGATTTTCTTGATCAAAATAAAAGCCATTATTGAAATATATAAGGCAATATAGTTAACAATCGAGCCGGTACATTTTATGTTTAATGTCCGTTCCAGTGTTGTTCTTGTCTGTTCTTTTTTACAGACTAGGTTGTTAACTATATTGCCTTGTAAATTTCAATGATAGCTTTTATTTTGAAAAAGAAAATCTGAGTGCCGTCAGCATAATGTCCTGCTGCTAAAATAACGCTAATGAAGCCTCGTTTGGCCATCACTACTAGTGTATTTAAGTAATCAGGCACGAAGGGGTGTGATATATGGCCAATATACAATGGCTAAGAGATGTTCTTTGGCACTGTTTATAAACTGGTAACAAAGGCAATTAGAGCAGTAAAAATTGGTCCTCTTATAAACGGGTTGGTTTGATTCAAAGCATCCAGTTTATTTGTAAGCAATAAAGCACAAGAGTGTACGGTCTTTGGCCAATATACCACGGCTAAGAGATGTTTTTATGCACAACAAATCGCAGAGCGTCTGGACACAGCTCTTTGCCATGGTACACTGGCAATATATCACAAAACCCTGAGATGCCTAATTGCTTATATTAATCGCTTACCAACGCAAGAGAGCAGCAGAAAGTAATTTGATATCAAACCAGTTGTCTGTTTCCTTATAAACCAAATGATTGGCTGATGATTTTACTGCGCTAAGAACGATTCTTAGCCTAGGCATATTGACCACATGCATCTTAATTTCAGTCATTTAGCAAGTAAAGAGCTAAGCGAAACAACCACACAGTTTATATACCACATCACATCCACATTCCATTTTACTGTTCTAATGCATTGGTAAACCAGTTTGTATTGGCAGTAAGGCATTTCAGAGGTTTTAAGTGCTGTATCAGGCATTCAGAGATGCCATATACTGTACCCAAACCCTTGTGCCCTATTGCTTAAATAAACCTTTACCACTTAAAAGTAGAAAATATGGTAGAAAAATATGCTATAATGCTATATATACTGAAATATGGTCCTAAAAAAATCACCTGACACAAAATACTATGAAAGTGCCTACACTACAAATCCAATTCTCAACTTTCTAAAAATGGTGCGACCAAATACAATAAATACATTTCAGCAGCACTATTTTTTCAAGAAAATCTTAACCATCACAGTTTTCAAGATGTCAATAATTGCTTTAGCAAGTGGCTAAAGAATACCTCCTTGAACAAGCACAAACAAAATATGTTGAATGTGCATTCTTATATCCCCAATCAATATGGATGTTATGGATAAACGTTATGCAAATGAGTTAGCTCTACAGAGATATATTATTTGAAGATGATCCAAGTAATGTACAGGTTGTACAACAACTTTTCTTAAAAAAGGTTAAGGAAATCTCAGTCATTCCCTGTCTTTACAACAATGTAAAACATGTGAACAGATTTTACATTTACATAATTTAGCTGTGTCTTAAAGAAGTGAGTGTGCATAAAGTACATTTCATAAGTTTTTGTCATATTTTTTGTAGTTGAAAACAAGAATTTGGTTGTAATTTCTATTCATCCACATCATCTTGATAACTAACACATGGTGTTAGCGGTGGTGTTAGCAGTGAATAGAAAAACATGCTCTGTGATCCCTTTCTAAAAGACATTCAACATGACTGATTGAAATGCCACCTCAGAGTTCAAAGTTGTCACACATTTACTACATATCAGTGGATGTAGAAAATACCTGCGTTTTAGCCGCTGAAACGATGCAGTCGTTTGAATAACTGGTGTATAAGAGAATGTAGAAGGCACAAGACAAATGCGCAAGAACAATAAAAAAACAACAACTGGAGTAAACAGATACCAAAATAAATATGAAAGAGTCGTATTCACAGTGTATATGGAGAGTGTGTGATTAAGTGTGGACATAGTGTGTATAGGTGAGCAAAATGGTAGTAACATAAACAGCCCACAGATCTGCTCTGCAGGGCGGGCACGGTGCCTCTCATGGTGTATTGGGCCTTACCAGCCTTTAAGATGAGCACGGTGCCTCTCATGGTGTATTGGGCCTTACCAGCCTTTAAGACGGGCACGGTGCCCCTCATGGTGTATTGGGCCTTACCAGCCTTTAAGACGGGCACGGTGCCCCTCATGGTGTATTGGGCCTTACCAGCCTTTAAGACGGGCACAGTGCCCCTCATGGTGTATTGGGCTGGCCTTACCAGCCTTTAAGGGACATGTGAGCACTAGCAGAGCAGATGCTGTACCTGGCGATGATGCAGCCTGAGAGAATGTTTCAACCGGGCTTCAACGTGCACCGGCAGAACCTTGTGAGGGTCGTCTGGGACATGCTGAACATCTTCAACCTTCTGAGGTGGATGAGCCACTGTTGCACATTATCTACTGTGTTGGTGTGGCTGGACCATTTCAGGCCTGTTGGACCTTTACTGTGTTGGTGTGGCTGGACCATTTCAGGTAGTACAGTGTTGAAATTCAACACTACTGTTGTTTGCTCCTTGGGGTTTAAGGCCGGGTGTTTTGTAAAAGCACTTTGTGACAACTGCTGATGTAAAAAGGGCTTATAAATAAATTTGATTGATTGATTGGAGGTTTGTTGGACCTTAACTACTGTGTTGGTGTGGCTGGACCATTTCAGGTCCTTTGGTCCTTAACTACTGTGTTGGTGTGGCTGGACCATTTCAGGCCCGTTGGACCTTAACTGTGTTGGTGTGGCTGGACGATTTCAGATCTGTTGGACCTTAACTATTGTGTTGGTGTGGCTGGACCATTTCAGGCCAGTTGGACCTTAACTACTGTGTTGGTGTGGCTGGACCATTTCAGGCCTGTTGGACCTTAACTGTGTTGGTGTGGCAGGACCATTTTAGGCCCGTTGGACCTTAACTACTGTGTTGGTGTGGCTGGACCATTTCAGGTCATTGGTGACTTGTGCGCGGAGGAAATTAAGGTTTTTAACCCTCTATAATAACCCTGTCAATGATTAAGGCATGTCGGGCCTTGACAAGAAATAAATCATGATAAAAAATGTCATTTGACACAGATACTTCACAAAGTAATTATTCAAATAGCACTTATATACAATGCCTTGTATAAGTATTTAAACCCCAGGACAATTCTCTCATATTACTGAATTACAAACTTGATCTGAAACTCAGTGTTGCGTTGTTGTTGGCACTGATTTTATGTTGGTACATATTCGTATATTTTGCAGCTTTCGTGGCCCGGGATGCACAGTTTCAATCCATGAATCTGGACAATGCTAATAATGCTAATTCCAGGCTGAGACTGAGGTGAATAATGGCTTGTTGTGAAAAATTACTCTATGGGCCTTCAAGAACAAGTCAAGGTGCACTCTCTACACCAATGTTTCTCAACCCTGCTCCTGGAGGCACCGCGCCCTGCATGTTTTAGATCTCTCCCTGCTCTATCACACCTGATTCAAATGAGCAGCTCATTATCAAGTCCTTGATGAGCTACATCAGGTATGTTTGGGCAGAGACCTAAAATATGCAGGGCGGGGTGCCTCCAGGAGCAGGGTTGAGAAACACTGCTCTATACTACTCTCTTTTGTTTTTCTACTGTTTTATTGTCATACTCTCTCCTTTACCACCAGCCCAGAGCACTGCCTGGGGAAAATGCACCCCGCTTTGCAGAGTCCCTAGAAAACAGATCAGATTAGCAGGGACAGTTATCCTCAACCAATCAACCAATTTTCCCTAAAAACAGGATGTTGGAACTCAGCTTACTTGCCTGCTACGATAGGTTAGTGAAAGACTGAGAGAGAAAACTCTGTGGCAGGGCGAGCACTCTAGTCACCTGGAGGAGGAACAGAGTGGTATTGTATGGCTGACAGACGGCTCGCTGCAGGATGCAGGCTGGCCCCGGCATCTTATGGGGTGGCCTCATTCGGGGACCCGTGGGCCCCCAGCAGTGACGCAGTGTACTCACAGAACTGGGCCAAACAGAAATGAATACTGGAGCGCAGAAGAACACTCAACATAGCTCTGAGACAAAACGCAACAACGGTTGAAAATGAAGCAGAGAAGTATCTTCATTATTTAACTTCTGTCTAGGTACTTATGTATGTGCGGAGAAAGAGAAGGACAGTCTTCAGGAATTAGACCTTTAGCAGGTTGTCATACAGGGCCAGAGATGGTTATTATGTAACATCAAATATAGTCTCTATGTCAGAAGTCCACTTTTATCTGAAAGGGAAAGTGAGAGAGGTGTTCCTCTACCTCCCAGTAGGAGGCAGTGCTCCCATTCAGCAGTAATTCAGTTTTCAGCATCCATTTTGCTCTCGATGCTTTGCAGTTTCTAAGCAGCAAAATGATAGCCTATATAAGCACCCCAAGTTATGAAAATGCCTTTGGATTGATGTGGGCACCAAAATGGTAAGACAGCCGCCACACATTACAGCCGATTGAGAGGTACCACAGTAAAAAAAGCTTTGTGGTCTACAAATCTAAAAGATGGAAATAAATCCTCATTAGGATTGTAGAAAATACTGTATCTGGCTGGGATATTGGAGGTACATGAACCAAAAGGTTAGACCTTGAAATTCACCCACATGTACTAATGTGAGAAAAGCCATTCAACTGTGAAAACACTGTACACAGAGAGAACAAAAACAAACAAAAAAAACAGTCAACCCTCACCAGCCAGTCTTGGTAAATAGTTTATATGTGATTGTTTCTTTATCTTTGCAAATACTGTATAGAAAACACTTACGGTAACAATTTGAGACATTTAAAGCGAGTCTGAGCCTTCAGATAAGACATGACACAGTAATCTATAGCTTCATAAACATTCTCTGCTCCTTTCATCCTGGCATTTCAGGCCCTTTGTCCTCTTCTGTGGGAATACATATTCACAGTTCACTTTAAAACACTGCTGCTGTCTTTAAGATGTTGTTGTTGTTTATTTAAAATAGCTATCAACATTTACTGCTGTAATATTTGGTAACTGATACATCTACTTTGTATTTACATAAGCTTATTGAATGAGTCTCAAATACAATGTATATATTTACTGACCAGAATCCTCTTAATAAAATCTGCTTCAGTCACACAGACGAAATCCATGACCCACCCCACTGTGAGTGACAGCATCCAGTCCATTCAAACGAGTCTCGTTAGAAAAGGGGGTGGGGCTCCGTTGTGGTGGGGGGTTCCAGTGGGGACTAAACATGGCGGCTCGTACCTTTGGAGAGCACAGGGAAACTGAGCTGTGTGTGTGTCTGTTCACGGACTCAAAACACTCCCAACCCAATAGACAGTATCTTTTTCTAAGTGTCTGTCTTTACAGAACACCGACCTCACTAACCACAGAATCCACATTTCCTATCTGCCACATAACAAAATAGAAGAAATTAAAACTGTAAATAAAAGGTGAAAGGAGCTTGCAGCACAAAAGACATCCCACACTGTATATTCACCACATGCCAAGAGACTACAAGGCATTCTGTAGGATCGCTGGGTCCGAGAACATTGTTTTCTGTGAATCATATTAACATACTCCTTTCATAAAAAAGAAAAGCAAAATAACTGGCAAATGGTCACAGTATTCTTTCAATCGAAAAAGTCCGTCAGAACTTCCAAACATTGATGCTGGAAAGGCTGTGAGATGTTTTACACTGCTAGCTGAATTACTAGGTCTTACTGGTCAGGCTCTCTCTCCCAACAATCCTCTTTCTTACATCACACATTCCAAATACACGTGCACAATTACACACACACACACACGATTATGTGCACAAACATGCATGCCCTCACAAGCACACGTTCAAGTCTGTGTGTGTGTGAGACCAGCACTGGTGTGTGATAGGTGAGGCACAAGACCGAGCTAAAAGACTCACTTTTGGTATGCTTACAAACAGGAATCAAAATGTGGCCTAATAAATATGTCAGTCTCCCTCCCACTGATAGCCTTCTGCACATATATTTGAGTCAAAGATTTCTTTTTTAAACCACACATTTAGCAGTGCTACAGGCCTATCTCGTTAGTGTATGGTTCTGGCCTACGTTTGGTAGAACGTTCAAGTTCCATTTACGGAAACGGTGCAGTAATGAATGACCAGCTAGGAATGGGGAGGGGTTGTGTTTTGGGTACAAAACGACCACTACAGCTTAAATGTATTACTCATGGCTTCAAGCCACAGCCCGCCATGAACCTACAAACCAAGAAAATGTACCTCAAAGTCTGTTCAATAACATTTTTTGGGAAACATGTTCAGGACAAACCGTTTCCACAACGTAGCAAGCGTTTCATCAAACTGAATGCAAACCTTTTGTTTTGAAGTCAGAACAATAGGAATGTATCTGGACTTTTGAGTGGGCAAGAAGGGGTGGTGCAGGGCAGAGAGGTGGTGCAGAGAGGTGGAGTCTCCCTACACATTACAGATGGACAGACGAACACACAGCAGCGTTGAATGGGAATGACTCTGTCTAACCATATTCAACTCCTGTGGGCAGATCAGGAGTTCCAGTGTCTATCCGGATGTTTGAGGACTGGTTTATCCAAAGAGGCAGCGCTAGTTTAGTGTCCCTGTATGTTAGGTCTCTTGTTGTTTGTTTCTCCTTCTATTTTTTTTTTCTTCTTAAAACTACATCCTCGTAATCATTTAAGTCGGCGTTGGCGTTGCGTGTCGATCAGTTTTAGTTTTTTCTTTCCGTGTTTTTTCATAAACCAAAATAGAGAGAGAGAGAGAGAAAGAGAGACTGAGAGTAGAGAGAGAATGCTCCAGTACTGCCCGTGCTCCCCGACCCCATGGCAACCGGTCGGCCTCGGCGTGCTAGACGCTCAGCCGTCCTCCTCAGGGGTCGAGTCGTCCGGGGCGGAGTCGTCGGTGGCAAACTCATCCGAGGAGCCACTCTTGTGGATGCGTCCGTCACTCCGCATGCTGTGGAAGGTCTTGCGGAAGGCCTCCATCATGGAGTGAGCCAGCTTCTTGGCCTCCAGCTTGCTCTCGCACTCCACAGCGTGACAATCCATCTGGAAGGTCAGGTCGTCGTTGATCTCCCGGTAGATCCAGGCAAACACGTTTGGACTGGCGCAGTGGTCCGCCGTGCAGTAGGCGATGCGCGCCACCTGGTACGTGTCCATGGTGACAGAGGCCTCTCCACGCCCATCCAGGTGATGCAGACGCACCTGGAACGGGCGGATCTCCAGGATGGATTTGGCAGGGAGGCGGTCCTCTCTGGCCAGTGCCCGGCGGTCCCACAGGCCCACCACGGCGGACTCGGTGCAACCTGACAGAAACTGGGTGCCTGAGATGGTTACCTTGCCCAGGTATGTCACCTGTGGAATGGAGAAGAACACAGGGACACGCCCTTAATCACCCGAGAGCCTAATAATTCCTAATCTTAGAAACATGTGACTTTCTGAGGTTCTCAGCTCACGTGAGCGGGGATATCAATGCTAAGGTCGTGAGTTTACGCAGGGATCACCTACACACATACCATAGTCAATGCCTTCACTTGAAGTTGCGTTAACTAAAGTCTGTTAAGTGGCATATACTGGAAATTACTTACTTTCAGCAAGAAACCCTGTACAAGTTGAGTACTAGTTGCAAATCAATGGCTTGTATCGGGACAGCATCCGTAAATCTGTTACCAGGCATGCAAACAGTGAGGCAGCGTGTTTAGAAACGCAGACGTGATGAGAGGTTTGTCTGTTGGTTTGTGGTGGTGCTGACAGGAGCTGGGGAACTTGTGGCTGATTTTCCCCGAGGGGAAACACTAGGAGCCCAGAGACAAATCTATTCTCTTTACTGCTGCAGCACACAGCCAACATTCTTCAACGGATTGGTTAAAATAAGCTTTTTGATTAGTTAAAATGTGCACTAAGCTGTGCTAAAATTAAACACACACCACGGATAGGCCTATGACGCAAAACAGGATGTTTGTCTACTGTTCCATTTGAGATACTATGTCACAGTATTCAGCTTAGCCACTTAGCCATCAGTTATGCACTTGACCGCCAATGTAAATCACATCAAGACGTTATTTTCCCTCATTTCTAGCCTAGCAACTGGTTTGCAACAACCGTCTTCGAGGGACCTGCTTATACAAACGTGTCTGGACAAGACAATATGGAGTAAGGCCTGTTCAATCCTAAATCTGTCTTCCATAATTGGCAAAATCATGCATCAGCATAACCGTTTATGGAGAAACAAAGAACAAATAACAGGTAAAACTAAATTAAATGTAGCTAAAACTTTAAATTGATTGTTACCGCTAGCTACGTTGGCTAAAGTTAGGTTGAAAATCAACAAGAGCCTGAACTGCATTGTCTTGTGGGCAACTGAAATGAATAATAGTTGTCACTATAAACATTTTTAATTTACAGTGTGTCAAATGATCCAGAATGTAAGTTACAAGTGTAGCCCATTGTGTGAAACAGTTTGTTTGATGAGCCAAATGATCCACCATGGACAGCGGTATCAATGATTGGATGTCGGCCCAATGCCCATATCTACTCAAATTAATCCAATGGACAACCAATCGGTTTGTACAACAACAGTGCCAGTTGAATAAACAATAAGTTGACTTATGGGTAGTACTGCTAAATTTGTTTCAGGACTATTTCCTTGTGAAAAGACAAAATGGTATGAGTGCTTCTTTTTCCAAACAAACATGCTTAGCAAAAATATGGCACACAAAGTCGTATTAACAGAATGTTGGCTATTGCCCCATACCTATGACCGCAGAGTTGCCATGTTAAAATCATTTGTTTACAGCGTCATGAAGAACTGATTCACTAATATAAACGTGGACAGTACATATTGTCCTAAGGCATTGTAATCTTAGACAGGAGAGAGGGATAGAAGGACAGTGCAACCAGGGTGATGGAAGAGAGAGGCTGAAGGAGACAGAGGAAAGGGGGAGGGAGAGTCTAAAAGAGAGGGGGAGATAAAAGTAAAGTGAATACACCTGTCCATTGCTCATTCTGTGGGATCAGGGCCAGCCCTAGGTCCAGCAGGTATGATAACTCTCTCTACATATGGTGCAATTTAGGACTTTATAAAAATACACAGACAACGTGTCTGATGGGAGTCTGTGTTTACAGGGTTGGGGGATGCTCTTTCAGAGTTAGAGTGGCCTCCGGCCTCCATTCATTCACTTCCTCAGCTATGTGTGTAGGTCAAGAAGAAAATGTAAACATTAATAGATGAAGCAAGCAATATAACATCAGAATCCATCTTAAAACTATTTAAAACATAAGTAAAATGCTTACTTACTGCCAAAAGTGGAAGAGCTTTTGTCCTTGCTTTTGCCCGATGGTTCTGAAGAAGGCCAAAAGCTGAAACCTTTTGGTAGTACATAAAAACTTCATTTCAACACTTTTTCAGAAGCATGAATTGGGATGTACTCCATTACAGCCAAGGGAAGCCACGCTTCTTCAAAAATGTCAATACAAAATTATAAATAATTAATTTTGTCTCTGTGTATAAAATGTTCCTTCAATTTGCAAGGGGCTCAGTCTCTACCATAAAAGAGATGGAGCAAAATTTGTAAGCCATGTTTCTGATACTGTCTGGCCAAAAAGAGTATGGCATGTTTTTACCATTTGAATGATTGATGCTACTTAGCATTTGGCTTCCATAGGTAAAAAATTATAATAAAATAATTAGCCCATGAACGTTGCGCTGTGTACTTGTGCAAGAAAACACAGATTCAAGGCAGTTTAGATTTGGCATCATACCAATCACATCAAAATCAAAACCTTTATTTGGTTCTTCAATGGCGAGCTAGCCAGCTAGCTACAATCGGCCTTTACCTAAATAGACTTGGAAGGCAATCATGATATGGACTTATAGTTTACCTAATTCTCTATAATGGCCAGGGATTACATTTTATCCTACATTTTACACAGGCTTGAGAGGATGGAAGTTCAAGTTCAACTATTTGCCAACTTCAAGTTGTTTATGAACAAATAAATACATGTGCCTTGAATCATGCTTACTCATCCAGTATTTCTTATATAAAAAAAGGTGGACAGTCGGTGGAGACACAGTGGCGAAGGGTGGAGACACAGAGGCGAAGGGTGGAGACACTGAGGTGAAGGGTGGAGACACAGTGGCGAAGAGTGGAGACACAGAAGCGAAGAGTGGAGACACAGAAGCGAAGGGTGGAGACACAGTGGCGAAGGGTGGAGACACAGTGGCGAAGGGTGGAGACACAGAGGCGAAGGGTGGAGACACAGTGGCGAAGGGTGGAGACACAGTGGCGAAGGGTGGAGACACTGAGGTGAAGGGTGGAGACACAGTGGCGAAGGGTGGAGACACTGTGGCGAAGGGTGGAGACACAGTGGCGAAGGGTGGAGACACTGAGGTGAAGGGTGGACAATGACAGACCAGGGCAAACAAAATCCCTTTACCTGTTTCCTGGTTCCTAAAATTCTACACAGTTCACTAAGATGCTTTTCAAGTAAGAAAACAATCATTGAATAGTGTAGGGAATCTTTGTGCCATGTAAATCACTTTTTTATACTGAAATTAAATGTAATTTTTCACAGCTTTGGTTGACAGAAAGTAAAATTCAAACCCCAGTGCACTAGAATGGGAGAGTTGTTTGAATGTGAACTGCTGCTGTATTTCAACCTCCACAAAGTGGGAGCTAAATAGGGATATGTCCTATTAATTAGAACAAGATCTGCGATGTCAGTCAATATGTCGACACAATGTTTTGCACGGATACAAAACAAACAGGCTTAAGGTCTGGAATGACACCTTCACTTGAGCAATAGTATTAACGAAACAGGAACTATGAAGGACACACAGAAAATACAACTTCTCTGACTTTGCCCTGTTTTTTCTTCCCTCCGGAGGTTTTTGTTTGGCCTGTCACCAAAAGGAACATATCTGCTCCTTGTCTCCCTCTGTCACCCTCCCTCCGTTGATCATTCCTTCCTTCCCATG
>JACXGI010004983.1:38205-50062 GCA_016801175.1 Esox masquinongy
GAGAGATGGGGGGGGTAAAACAGGGGGAAGAGATAAGGAGGTAAGTAAGGGCACAGAGCAAGCCACAGAGAGCAGCGAGTTGGAGAAGAAGATCAAGCAACAAGAGTTCTGCGAGACGAAGGCAGAAAGAGAGAGAAAGAGAAGACAAGTGCGAGAGCGGGAGAGAGAAAAAGATGAAAGACAAAGAAAACGAGATTAAGCCGAGAGAAGCCCGGTCACGACATCCAGCTGCTGCAGCACCAGATTCAGGCGGCATGTTTGTCATCAGGTGGTGATCGCAACGTGTCTCCAGCAGATCCATCTTGGTGGAAACCTCTGGAAGCAGCCCAGAGGCCAAGCGGTTAGCCACCCAACCACACTGACACCCAGTTTGCAGCCAACTGACATCCACCCACCAGGATATTTACAGCGGCGATAGAAAACGAGCAATAACGAGTCGTTGGGGTCGTTTGAGTGATATTTTTATTTGACCCGTTCCATATTGTACTGAGGTTTTAGAGATCTGCTCAGTGGCTGCGTGTGGGCTGATAATGACGGCCTGGTGTAGTTCTCATACGTATGTGATGCGTGGAGATCTTTCTCATACGTTTTTGACGCGTGGAGATCTAACTACTGGAATATTACAGCGTTTGGATGAATGTCAATTAGCCACTTAAAAAAAAAAAAAAAACTCCCTTAGCACTGAAATCGAATCGAGTCGGCTCCATCTATCCAAATCGGTTCAAATGTGATTCCAAATCGGTCCAGTCAGTACCTATTCCAGACAGGTTGAGCTCTGCTGTGTCAGGTCGCTCTAGGAGTGGCTAGGGGTCAGCGGGGACAACTGACCCCACCCATTGTCCCGGGTGACCGTTGAGCACACCTTACACTAAACACACGCACACGCACACGCACACGCACACGCACACGCACACACACACACACACGGGAGCATGGAGGTGTTTTGGGTGGCTACAGTGGGAACAGAGGCCATCTCTCTTTTACTAAGGCTGGCTGGCACTGCACAAAGACTGCCTCACTTCTCAGTCGCACTCACTGGGCCCTGCAGTATTTCTGTCCTCAAAGCCCCTCATTGACAGCAGTTCTCCTCAGACTTGGTAAACTCATACGGACTAAACTTGTTTTGCTCTAGTCCGACCATAGATGGGGGACGTGGAGGGGAAAGGACCAGACACAGAGAGTAGAAAGGCAGGTTGGGCTGACAGATATCAGTGTAGTCACAATGTAAAATTACACGGTAATTCATGACTGTTTCCAACTTGACCTTTAAAAAGTGTTGCATTAAGAACTTTGTATTTGAGCACCAACTAGGTTTTCGAGGTCCAGACATTCATTCAGACATACACTGGAGTTCTTCTCCTTTCCTTATACCTACTACAGACCCTGAAGTCCTGGGTTAGGGAACTTGATTCAGCGGCTGGTTCATTTTTGTTGCAGCAGATGGTGGGTGGGGTCACACATAATTGGCCACAGATAAGCCCAAAAAGATATAAATGGGTGACCAACAAAGTGTATCCGTAAGGTATTGGGCCACCATGAGATGGCAGAACATATTCAATGCCCCTTGACATACATTCCACTAGTCTCCAGAACTCTACTGGAGGGATGGAACACCGTTCTTCCCTAAAGATCTTCCCTCATTTGATGTTTTGATGGTGGTGGTGGAGAGGTCTGTCTAACACATCGGTCCACAATCTCCCATAGGTGTTGAACTGGGTTGAGACCTGGTGACTAGGAAGGCCACAGCATATGATTCACAACACTTTCATACTCATCTAACCATTCAGTGAGCCCTTATGCCCTGTGGATGGGGGCACTGTCATCCTGGAAGAGACCACACCAATCAGGATAGCAGTGTTTCACCATAGGATTAAGGGGACCACTCAGAATAACTTTGTAAAGATTTGCAGTGATCCTTCCCTCAAAGGGGACAAGTGGATCCAAACCATGCCAGGAAAATTCTCCCCACAGCATTACAGGGCCTCCTGACCCCCACACCGTAGGGGTCAAGCATTCAGGCCAGTAGTGTTCTCTTGGGGTACACCTCACATGTACTAGCCAACTTGTTGAGAATGAGGTAAAGGATGACTCATCTGCCCATATCACTTTTTTCCACATCTCTGTAGACCAGTGCCTTTGGTTTTTGCACCACTGAACTCTGAAATGTGCACTAACCTTTGTAATAAGGGATTAATGTACTGCACTCTAATATAATATCCCTCTTTGTGTAGTTCTAGACAGATTGTTCTCACAGACACAGTCTGATCACGTCCTGCATTGACACTCTCAGCCACCTGGGAAAGAGATGCTCTTCTGTTTTGGCTTACATATCGCAATAATCTCGGTCATTGAATGTGCGCTTTCATCCACAATTTCCAACTATTTACTGCTAACCTTTGTCAAGGTTCCTTTTGAAACATTAGTCAGTTGACCAGTCTTTGTGACTGAAGCTCCTGCCATCCGTGCCCCGATAATGAACCCTCTTTCAAAGTCACTTAGATCCTTTCCTCTTGCCATGTTGATCCAAAATCGAGATAAACGGAACCTGCTCAGCATTTTTATACACACCACAGAGCATGATAGGGTGTTAATAGCTTAACTGTATCATTCAGTACAGCTGTATGGAAGTATCTGCATTCGTTATGTTTCTCCACTCATTTATTCCGTTTTTTCCTTTAATTTGTCGCTGTTTGTATTTTAACATGTTTATAATCATGAAAATACTACATAATACATTTCCGAAATGTGCCTACTTTTTAAATGAATTCCTGATGATTTTAATTGTTTTTCATTGAACAAAAACTCAAACGAAACTGAGACAGGGCTATTACACTGAACAACAACTTCAAAGATTTTACTGAGATACAATTCATGTAAAGAAATCTTTTTAAATAAAGTCATTAGGCCAAAATCCATGGTTTTCACAATACTGATAATGCAGATATACTGACACGTTCCTGGACACACATGAATGCAGAATAACAAGACATACACACACACAGCATTCACATATGTTGTGCAAACACAGCACACACATCAGCGTTGAATGGAATCTGACAAACACCAGAATGCAGGGGTTTCACATGGGTCTAGTCTATCACTAAGACAGACAATCACTTATCTACCATGGGGTACTAGTCAGGAGACAGGCTCAGAAACAGTTGCGTACGTATTGGGATCCAATGCTATAAAGTTAATAATCCTGATGATGTGCAAGTGGAGAAGGACCGTCTCGTTTTGAGTAAGCACATTTCCCACACCTTGCTGACACTACCTAACTACCTTTGATCTTTTTTAGGTTTTGGATTAGAGGACGGAGGAGACAGGATGCAAGCATCTTATTGTTTAAGAGGCTTTTATGTTAACACTTCTAAATAAATGAAGTACTGTTATAACTGTCTTTTCAGTTCCCATCTTTAGCATTCTAGTTGACAAGGTACGAGCCATTTTGTCACAAGCCTCCACAGTCCCCTTTCCCCAGTCAAACCCCCCCCCTTTCCCCAGTCAAACCCTCCCTTTTCCCACCCCCAGCTCTCCCCCAATAGCTAACTGTTAACAGTGCCAAGTGTTGATACTGATAAAAGAGGCATATTGTTTCCATCTGAACACTCTGAACACAGGGAACAGAAACACAGATCAGGGAAAGCCAAGACCTTGAAGGCCTGAGGAAGATGAATGCCAGCCAGCCAGCCAGACAGACAGGCGGGTTAGTGGCCATAACGGGGTTATAAGATTCGAGAGGGGGAGTGTGAAGACAGCCCGGAGATCTGGAGCGTGTCAGCAGGAAAGTGGCAGGCAGATGAGAGGTAAAGGAAAATAGACGGGGAGTCAAAGGTTGTGTGGTACAGTATGGAGGGTGGTGGGACAAGCAATTAAAAAATGATCTAGGAACAGATTATCCTACCGCCAATCCCAACTGTAACCTTTAGGGGGGAGAATACCTGACACTATATCATTGGTAAGGCAAGGGGGTGGATGACAAGTTACATTGTTAAGGCCTACAGAGATTTGCACTGTGAGACATATACTCATAGAAAGGGAGAAAGAGAGGGAGAGAAAGAGAGGGAGGTGGAGAGAGAGAGAGATGTAGAGAAAGAGAGGGAGAGAAAGAGAGGGAGGTGGAGAGAAAGGGGGAGAAAGAGAGGGAGGTAGAGAGAGAGGGATCGCATGGTTAAACACTTGCATATGTGGATAAACATGTGGCCACTATTATCAGCTCTGGGATTATGGAAGATTCTCTCCCCGTCTTTTTCTGTCTCTCTATATTTCTACACTGTCTCCCCTTTCTGTCTCCATTTCTTTCTTGTGTTTACGGTCCCTGCTTGTCTCTTGCACACGCACACCCACAATCATGCACACTTATACACACACAAAAACACACATACGTACAAACTCGACAAAAGTCCAAACCATCACTGCCAAGAGAGAGTACAGAGTGTTTGTGCCGATGATTTGTGAAATAATGTTAGTCATTTCATCCTGCTTAATCATCAGAGACAGGGAAGCTGTGTATGTTTGTGTGTGTGTGTGTGTGTGTGTTTAAGAGAAGTAGTAAGACATCTCTAGCATTTACACTCCCCACCGCTCTCTCTCTGTCTCTCTCTGTCTCTCTGACTGTTTGCTGAATGAAGAACCACAGCTGGCTTTTACATCAGAGCATGAAATAGATTAGAAAGACTGAAAGAGGTCAGCTGGTGTTTTGGGAACAAACTGTGATGTTCAGGTACGCATATTATATAGTGGCCACTGTAAAGCTGCACTTTTCTACAAATCCCTTTTTTCCAAATCTAGGCTAACTTATCTACTGACTAACAGAGAGGCCATTGACTCAGTAAAATCACAACACGCCATGACACCCCAGTTTTAACTGCTCTACCAGAAAACCTTCACCGTGTTGGCATGGTAAGCTTTGGAAACATGCCGTTGAAATCCTACTGTCATTACCTGCCTCCCTGTTCCCTGCACAATCAGAAAGCGATTGCCAAAAGTAGTGATATAAAATAAAGGGGCCATTTGAGATTTGCCCCTTGTTTTGTCTGTAGGGCCCCTTGCCTCCCCTAAAATACATTACTACCAAATATCTACCCGAGAATTCCACATTCCTGAGGCAGTTAACATTCTTCTGTGCTTATTGAATCGGCTCGGTACAGCTGGATAGGGATGGGGCTGCACATGAAAGTGTAGGGGTTTGTTTAAGTATGTGCTCGTCCACTTGTGTTAAAGAACATTGCATGTGTGTGTGTGTGTTTTTGTGTGTGTGTGGAGGGTGATGCTCGTCTGTGTGGGCAGACAAAACAGAGTCTGCAGACCACATCCCAGTGAGTACACAGAGCCACCAAAACCTCCACAATGCCCTCCACACCCCAGTACCCCATAGCATTCTTAACCCCCACCCTGCCTGTCTATCTAGCTTTCTTCGTAAGCTAGAGACTAAACTCTCTATTTATGTTACTTTCTATCTCTCACATTCCTAGACTGAGAAAATAGGCCCTTAAACCGCCTCAGACAATTTACTCATGAGAAAACAAGGTCACTGAGGTAAGAAGAATTGTTTCTTGGAAAAAACTATGCTTAGCTAATATCAACCACAGCCACTTCTGAGACAGAGCCCACAGCTCACTGACAAAACATGTCACTCAAAAGAACGAGCTGAAGAATAGTACGACCTGCAAAGCTTTTGCCAAAATAGCTAACTAAAGGACGTCGCGCTACTTGCTTAGCGAGTAGCACGTTCTCCAAATTCAGCACACGCCATGACATCACACTCTGGACCACCGCTTCACAAACACTTGATGGTCCTGCCGCCAGCACCCTAACAGTCGCACCACACAAAAGCCAGCTCCTGAGAGGCACAATTGTGGACAAAGCCAAGTAACTTCCACATCAGTATGTCCTACACTAGCAATGGCTAATGGCTGATTCCATAGGCTAATGAGGTAAGAGAAGAAATTTAGAATGACTTGTTTAAAGATAGCTTAACCGCGAGCCCACAGACAGATTTTCTTCTTAGTGTGACTCGAGGTAGGGATTTGTACACTGATCCCAAGATTCATCTAGCTCCATCTTCTGCCATTTTCCACTGCTCCTGGTTGAGACATCCTGCGAAGTTTCTGTCATTTTTATCACCGTCGAAGGTAAGTAGCGATATTGACCAAAGTTTATTGACGATTTCGGGTTCTGTGTTTTTCTGTGAGATACTTTTCACTCTCTTGTCCCACTTTTTGCATTGCACTCTCCCCTCAAGAGCTCACCTCCTTCATAAATGCATTTTTAAATCCCCCTCGACCATTCGACATCTTCATTGTTCCGGTCATGAACCAAAATAAAGAAGTGCTTTGTTCTAACACTAAACGCATGTTGTGAAATTCAAGTAGAGACAGGAAGAGAGATGGTGAGGGAAAATAGGGTAGAAATGCGAGAAGTGGGACTTGTGGTCAGACAAACAAATATTTTTAAAATCTTTTTAAATACTTGAGCCTTTGCATGAGTCTGCTGTTTGGGCCAAATGGGTGGGGTTTGCAGTTTCAGAACTTCTACTGGTTTATTAAGCCAGACCAGCCAGATCCAGCACTGATCAGGTATTTTCAATTATTTTCAAAGCATTTCATACCCAGGACTGCGTGTTGTACCCAAAGCAAACCAGAGTGAACTTGACATCTAAAGGAGAAGTTCTGGCTGACATGTTTGTCAAAATAAATTACTTAAAGGAGACATCAGCCTCTCTCGGTCCCTCTTGCACTCACACACACACACACACACACACGCGCACACACACACGCACACTCGCGCGCACGCACACTCACGCACACTCCCGCACACTCACGCACACTCACGGCTTCTGAATAACTGACAGTCCAACTATGAATACACATAAAAGACTAGTAACACACACATGATCTCAAAAACACTTCTAAAGACTGAAATAAATACCTTTCTGTTACAATCCCAAATCGAACAAATGTGATACACAGGAAAATACTTGGACCACAGAAAACGTTTCCCAGATCTCAGGGGATTGTGTTGCACCTTGTCCACAACTCCTGACTGACCTAGAAAATTATAAAACCACTGTTATCCAAAACAACTGAAAAATTACAATAATACCCTGACTTTAAAATCATATAAAAATATAGAAGAACTTTGAGGATTCTCTCCAGAGGCAAACTGTTATTTGAAATAAAAAATAACAGAAAGATGATAATTTTTTTCCAAATTCCATGCCCAAATTCCACCATAATCCAAGAACAACCCTAGTATGTAGAAAGATATATGTGAAAACAATGCTTGTCTGTTTTGTATAGCAGCTTTGTGGCTGTGACTTGGATGACAAAAGTAGAGGTTGAGGGCCTGATAAAAGGGTCTGGTGGAGTAAGAGACACAGTTCTGCCAGAAACACGGTGTGACTTTGAACAAGTCTTCAACCAAAGTCTTCCACTAACCAACTACACCAATCATTAAGACAGGGCTGCCTGCCAAAACAATACTTGTGGAAACAGTAAATCTTTTTGCTGACGAGTGCCAGAATTCTCAAATCCTCAGAGCATGCGTGCACACCTGGCTATCTCACTGTCTCCATGGAAACGCTGCCAGGTTGTTATATAATCAAGGATGCAGATCAAACCCAGCCGATTAGTGCTTACAGGAAGACACGCAAACATATACAAGCCAATGCACTCTCATATACAAGCACTTGCACACACTCTCCAGTACACAGGAAGTGCTTATAGCATTCTGTGTTTGGTTAGCCTGTGTTCTGTCGGAAAGCTGGGACCACAGAATGGAAAACTACTACAGTCCTCCACACAAGCAGCGGCACACTAAAACAAGCTTTCCTTTTTTTTCTCTCATTGGCTTGTATATGTTTGCGTGTCTTCCTATAAGCACTAATCAGCTGGGTTCTCTCCCTTCGTCTATACCTGGATGAGCTGTGGAAGTCAAAGACACACACACACACACACAATGTAAAACTGGTACCCGTAAGAAGGAATAAGAAGGGTCTGAAAACGGGTTTGGTTTTCGTCACTAGTTATTTCAACAAATAACACTTAGCTCGTAACTTGGCCCGACATTTAGCACGCAATTTGCTGAGACCGAAGGGGTTTGGCATGTGTGGCACCGCATATTTGCACCTCATTGAAACAGTAAGTCATGAATGTCAACTCAGAAGTTCCTATCCACTTAGAACATTTTAGCTTAAATGATTGTGCGATACTTTTGCTATTAACAATGTTAATATCAAGTTAAGGATTGGCTAGAAAGTGTGACATTCACCTTTAATTAATATTTGACATTGCATTGTGAGGTTTGTGAGATTTGTAAAGAACAGGGCCCATTTCCCAAAAGAATTGTAAGGCTAAGTTACGTCATTGTTAAAATCCTTATAGGAGCTTTGTTAAACCTAAGCTGTTTCCCATAGCCATCATTACTAAAGGTTAGCCTAGTGTTTACAGCCTCAGACTGAATCCGTGAGCAAGGTGACAAATCTGTTGTTCTGTTCTCATAACCAAGACGGTTAGCCGAGAACCTAAAAAAACTTGCCCTTTAATAACTGCTCCAGACAACTGGTGTAACAGAGAGCCTTTGGGTTGGGAGTGAGTGAAGCAGTCAGAGCTAGCCTTCCATCCCAACAGCCAATGTTTGGCTGGGGGACAGCGGTGGTCCAGGTGGAGTAGGGGGGTGCTGGTATAGTTGGGGCCTGTGAAATTCAGCTATTAACTGTTTCTCCATCCATGCCATGTCAAAATAAACAGAGCACGGATATAGAAGAGGGTAGAGAAGAAGAGGACCAGTAACCCGCTGATAGACCAACAGTCTCCCACACAGACTGGATGACTGGCTGGCTGGCTGGCTAACTGCTGAGAGCAGGGGCCTCTTTACTTAACGCTTGCATTCATTTCACACTAAATAGCTGTGTGCACTGGATTGTAGTTTTATATTTTATTCCTTGTTATTGGCCCAGAGAGTAAATAAGCTTTGTTATCTTGCTTCTAGACTACAGCAATACTGTAGCCTGCTTAAACATACTGTCAAATATTTACTGACATAAGCTTCTGGCCTGTTGGCAGATGTTTTTTGCGGTCATTCCTGTTGTATATGGCAGAATTGTGTCAGTTTACTGCAAGCAATAAGAAAGTGGCAGAGGCTTCAGAGATTTGACCATAGACCTATGTATGTTGTATTATTTTGATTTTAAATGTAAGCATTTCATCATATCTCCCATTGGCACAAGATGCTTACTTGCCAGCTTGCAAACAATATTTCAAAGACTAGCAGACTTGCAAAATAATAAAGTCTGGAAAATGGTGGAAAAAACGGACTGAAATGTAAAATGTAAATGTATTAAAGTAATGTGAATATCGGGCAGTAAATAACATTATTGGGCTCTTATTGACTGGTTTATTATGTGTTGTTTCAGCATTCAACCCAATGTCAGTATCAGGAAAAACGCAGGTGATGGCTAAGGGAGGAGAGACAGTGGTCAGGGAGGAGAGACGGTGGTCAGGGAGGAGAGACGGTGGTCAGGGAGGAGAGACGGTGGTCAGGGAGGAGAGACGGTGGTCATGGATGAGAGACTGTGGTTATGGATGAGAGACAGTGGTTAGGGATGAGAGAGTGGTTAGGGAGGAGAGACAGGTGATGGCTGATGGGGAAATAGTGGTTAGGGAGGAGAGACAGTGGTTAGGGATGAGAGACAGAGGTTAGGGAGGAGAGACAGTGGTTAGGGAGGAGAGACAGTGGTTAGGGAGGAGAGACAGTGGTCAGGGAGGAGAGACAGTGGTTAGGGAGGAGAGAGTGGTTAGGGAGGAGAGACGGGTGATGGCTGAGGGGGAGACAGTGGTTAGGGATGAGAGACAGTGGTCAGGGATGAGAGACAGTGGTTAGGGAGGAGAGACAGTGGTTATGGAGGAGAGACTGTGGTTAGGGAGGAGAGACTGTGGTTAGGGAGGAGAGACTGTGGTTAGGGAGGAGAGACGGGTGATGGCTGAGGGGGAGACAGTGGTTAGGGATGAGAGACAGTGGTCAGGGATGAGAGACAGTGGTCAGGGATGAGAGACAGTGATTAGGGAGGAGAGACAGTGATTAGGGAGGAGAGACAGTGGTTAGGGAGGAGAGACAGTGGTTAGGGAGGACAGGAGGAGAAAGTAAGAAGAAAGGGCCCTGTGAGTATCATATGGGATTAAACAACCTTACAAATTCTTTGACATCAGTACTTCATAATGCATTTAATGTTAAAGAAAACTGGATTTGATGTTAGTAAATGAACAGAAAACGAACATTGCTCAGGACGGAAGTGCCCAGATCATCATGCATAATAGCACACAAGGGTTCCACGCTGACATTTTAAGTTATAAAATGTCAGCGTGGAATTTATATAAATAAATTTAGGAGTGCAATGAAATTGTTGAGGTTGGGTTTTAATTTCCTCTAATGCTGACAATTAACCACAACAATTATGGACAATAACAGAGAGATGAAAACTTAGGGGTCTTCAACCTTTTTGGGAGTCAGAGCTACTTTTAAAAAAATTAATGTCGCTATTCTCTTTTATTTGGCTTTCAATTAGGCACATTCTTATCTCCTCTGAGGAATTTTTGCCCACTCTACAGTGTTGCTTCCTCTGTGTTCGTCGGCTTTCTTGCATGTATGGCCCACTTTAGATCCTCCCATAACATTTCAATAAAAGATCTGGGCTTGGACTTCAACATTCAGTAACCCTCCTTTCTTTTCTTTTCTTTTCTTTTCTTTTCGAGTCATTCAGTTGCTGCTTTGCTTGTGTGTTTTGGATCAATGTCCTGTTGCAGGATTCATGTTCTTTCAGTTTTAGCATACTTTTTATGCACTATGAAATTGCATCTTGATTTTAATTGCATAAACGGTTTCTTTTTTGTGTGCTGTGCTAAATTGGGTTACCTTTACCAATGAATGTGGTTGGAATTGAACTACAATATTCATGTGTTGAAATGCATAAAAAAAATAAAATAACTTTTCAGGGTGTACTCTCTTTTCTGTGTAGCAGGTCCCGTACAATTGCTGCACGGAGGTGAGGTTTTTGGAGGTAATGTTTATGGAGGTAATGTTTATGAAGGTAATGTTTATGGATTGTGCACAGGAAAGCCCGAAAGCTCTTTTCAGTTGACGTTTACAGAGAGACCACTTACAGAGAGGAGATATTGAACCTGGCTACGTGGTGCCAGGACAACAACCTCTCTCTCAACGTCTCCAAGACTAAAGAGATGATCGTGGACTTCAGGAAGCAACAGTGGGCATGCCCATGGCATGCCCCCATACACATCGATGGAGCTGAAGTGGAGAGTCTCCGAATTCAAGTTTTTTGGTGTGTTCATCAAAGATGAACTCACTTGGTGCAGACAAGCAAACTCAGCAGGGAAAACTGCCCAAAAACTACTATCCTACCTGAGGAGACCCAAGAAAACGACTATACTTCCTGAGGAGACTCAAGAAAACGACTATACTTCCTGAGGAAACTCAAGAAAACGACTATACTTCCTGAGGAAACTCAAGAAAACGACTATACTTCCTGAGAAGACCCAAGAAAACGACTATACTTCCTGAGGAAACTCAAGAAAACGACTATACTTCCTGAGGAGACTCAAGAATACGACTATACTTCCTGAGGAGACTCAAGAAAACGACTATACTTCCTGAGGAGACTCAAGAAAACGACTATACTTCCTGAGGAGACCCAAGAAAACGACTATACTTCCTGAGGAAACTCAAGAAAACGACTATACTTCCTGAGGAGACTCAAGAAAACGACTATACTTCCTGAGGAGACTCAAGAAAACGACTATACTTCCTGAGGAGACTCAAGAAAACGACTATACTTCCTGAGGAG
>JACXGI010004984.1:6819-21809 GCA_016801175.1 Esox masquinongy
ACACACACACACACACACACACACACACACACACACACACACACACACTTCCTCTTCCTGCTCTATAGCCCAATCATATTCTTCCACAAGGGCTTACGGTGGGCCTTATTGGCTGTTCAGCATGTGTGTGTGCGCCGTGTCATTGTCTGAGGGGGGAGGGGCATATTTTCCCTTCACCACCCTCTCGACCCCCAGAATCACAGCTCATAAATACGGGGTACTGCCCTCTCGGTCGCCGTACTGTTCAACCATGGCCACGTTCAGTCGCCAAACATTGTTCAACCCCGCAGACAGAAATGCCATGAATAGAACAGAGGTGACCTGGAATTCAGAGGCATGCTTGTTCTACATAGTGTTATTCTATCTGATCGTTCCGGAACGTTGCGTACGGCTGAACGCGCCCCCACATCTCATCATAAGTAGGGGTACTGGCCCAGGCGGCGAGGGCTGAGCTGGTACCCGCTATAGGCCTCTGCCCGAGGTGTCACACTGACGTAGGGTGACCCGCCACTGAACTGGTGCTGATAGGCCGCGGAAAGCCCCGCCCCGTGGATCGTCCCCGACCCCACCCCGACGGAAGACTCCTTCCTGGTGCCGGCGTCCCTCCTGGCCAATCCAGAGGCTCCGTAGGGAGCGGCGGGCGCAGCATAGGCAGAAGGGGAGGGGTGGCCGTGCCCCAGGAGCTGTTCCATGGCCTGGGAGGCAGAGGCTAGGGCGGCGGAGGCAGGGAAGGTGTAGAGGCTGGGAGCGGAGCTCAGGGCGGGCACTTCCTGGAAGGTGTAGTGGGAGGCGGGGCCAGGCGGGTAGGTTGCTTGGCGACGCAAGTTGCCGTGGGAGCGGTCCTGAGATGATGAGGAGGACGAGGAGACTACGGGTTGTATCTGGAGAAAGACGTGCTCACAATTAAGACTAACACGCTGGGACTACAAGGAATCTACTGTCCTATACAAGACGGACAGGAGGACATTGACTAGCGGACTGACCTGGCTGAGGTTAAGGGGATGTGATTGGCTGGGGACGAGCCTATGGTGGTCACTTCCGTCTCCAGAGCTACAGGGCTGCCGACTGGCCCGCTTGGGTTTGATGTAGGAACTCTGGAGTTGCCCTGGAAACCAATACCAATTCGACATATGTTTACGTACGGACCATCAGTTGGAGTCGTCGTACTATGCAGAGTAAAGGAAAGCCGCGGCTGTGTGTTTGGGTTGTGTGTCAGACGTGTGTGAGCGAGCCCTCTCACCGGTCTCCGTGGGCAGGGTCTTGACAGATGGCGCGACCACAGCCAGAGACTTTCCCCTAGACGTCCCGCCTCCTGGCAGGTGCGTGTGGGTTCGCGACCCAGGAAGGGGGCGGGGGGTGAGGGGGCTGGCCGTAGAGGAGTCGGAGTCGTGCACCGTCAGGCAGCTGATCACGTTCGTCCTCTGGGGCGGACCACAGCTGAAACACACGATTAGTACTGGACATTAAACATGCTAACAGCAGAATAATAGATTACAAATATACACTATTATCATCAGAGCTGGACCACAGACACACAGACAGACAGACAGCCACACAGACACCACTCTTCTAGAGAGCTTAAGTAGAGCTTGGTAGTTGATTTGTGAGATAAAAACGGGCATCACCTGACATCACCTGACCACTCCCCTTGCAATATAAACTACTCGTTAGCATTTCAGTCAACATCCATTCCATGTTCACCACGTTGGCTGCAGCGGGTTTCGAGAATGTGCGGGAGAGTGAACACAGGACATGACCTCACCTGGCGGGGTGGAACTTCCTCTCGTCTTCCTCATCCGAGTCGCTGAGGATGGTGATGACACTGACTGCTGGGCTGGGCGTGTCTGAAATGACGATTGGCTGAGAGAGAGCTGCGGCGCTGCAGGTGGGCGGAGTCAGCACAGTGGTTGCTGTGAGCAGTGATGGACCGGACACACCCCTGGGCGGACTGGACACACCCCTGGGCGGACCGGACACACCCCTGGGTGGACACACTCAGTTATGCAGCTAGCTAAGTTTCAATTAAGTTAGTTCGCTACCACACGTGGTTGTCAAGCTTAACAGAGTAGGAAGCCATTTTGTAAAATAAACAGATTTCACTGTTGACAAGTTGCACGGCCAGGAATCAAGAATCTGTCTTAAAACTAACTGAGGATGTTAGAAATCCCATGTGTTTTTTTTTTGTCTTTGCATACTGCAGAAACACAATTTGATTTCCATAAGATATAGGCAAGCATTTCTGGCGTACCTGGTGGTTCTGCTGTTGCCACGGCGACCCTTGGCCCTTTTCCCAGCTCCGCTCCTCTCCTGTTGCGACCTCTGGGCCGCCTGACTCCGGCTAGGGTTAAAGGTCGAATTACCCCTCAGGTTCTGTTGTAGCACTCCGCTGTACTGAGACCCCCTACACACAAACACACTGAGTGTAACCAAGTCTTCCTCAGAACTGAGTTTCAAATACAAGTTGGGGGACCTTCGTGGGCTTTACCATGAAACCATGCAAAAGCTCAAACAGGCCCACAAACATTCTGCTATCTCTTCCATCAGAGAATTTGAAAGCCACTACCAAGAACGGTTACCGTGGCGGTACAAAAGAACGGACTTAGTTTACATAAACAAATGTATGCCGACAGACACCATGTAGCCATGGTGATAACGTTGAATCCTACCGCCAGCTGTGCGTATGCTGGGCTGTGTCCGGAAGGAGGGTCTCCAAGGGCGACTCCGCGACAGCCGACTGGTGGGCGGAGCCGTGGATGGCCACGCCCGGAACCTGCTGCCATGACGACGGAATGAGTATCTGCTGGGTGCCTGCTGGCCAGGCCTGCTGCAGGGAACACACACACGCGCACGCACGCACACGCACGCACGCACACACACGCACACACACGCACACACACGCACATCAGTTATCACAGAAGAACCCCAATATCGCCCCACGTAACCTGCATGGCTCCGTAGGAAAGACATCATCCGGAAGATCCCCGAGTGAAGCTGGAGACATCAGGCTTGAAGGCAAGGAATGAGCCATGCTTACGGAAACAGACAAACAACTTCTCGCTGAAAGTAGTCGACCAAAGCTTAAGAACAAGGAAACAGACTGCAAGAACGGACAGCAGCAGTCAGTCTCACATGGAGCCCCGTCCTACCTGGAGGTGACGGGATTCAACGTTCCCACACGTATCATGCAGGATTCTGGGATGCTTGGGTAAGACAGGCTGACCGAAACATCTCATCCTTCAAACCACACCGTCGCAGTGCACAATGAAGGCCAGAAATGGAAGCAAGCTTCGGGTTTTCTGAAATGTTTTTGCAACATGGCCAAATAGTACACAGAGCAGGCCTCTGCGACACCTGTCCAACCAGGGCTGAAAAACTGGGTTCTTGAAACGCAAAAACCAATAAAAACATCCCAAAAAATGGTTCACTCGAAAAAATTTTGCAACACAGAATTCTCCGGATCTCCAAGGGAGGTGTGACAGTGTTGTGATTTGGGGTGAGACGCAAGACCTCTCTGTGCACACTGCTGGGGTGTGGTTAGAAAAGGGGGACTAGTCACTCAGGAAGCGCACAGAAAACCAAGGTGCCTGTTAAGAGAAACGACTAGCGGTTACTGCTGGAAAAGAGCTGAGTTAATCACCCAGAGAGAGACTGGTAGGGGCAGAGGGAAGCGCATCTACGCTATACGTTTTGCAATGCAAACAGTTAAGGATTTAAATGAGAGAGCGTGCGAGACATCTGGTGTGTCCTCGACCGGAGGGGAAGGAGTGAGGACAGGCAATGAGGAAAAGCCCAAAGCTGGAGCACAGCCATCCTAGGGATCACACCACGCCTTCATGCCTTCATTCATGCCTTCAACACAGCAGACCTATGAAGGGGTCAGGGGGTAGGTCAGCGACGGTGGTCAGAGGGTGAAAGAGCAAATGGACAAAGCAAACATGGAGGAAGAGAATGAGGAGTAGGACTGGAGAAGGAGGAGAAATAAGCAAGATAGGTGTGTGTGTGTGTGTTTAAAGTTTTACCAGCACAGTGGCCGTTTGCTCCAGCAGGGTGGCCCGGCCACCCCCACAGCCCAGCCCCAGGGGAACTGAGTACTGGGGGGTAACACCTGCTACTGTGGGGGGGTGGGGGTGGAGGGTGGCCACCATCAGGGGCGTACAGGAGCCCTAAGGGGAGGGGTGGGGGGGGAGGAAGGTTATAATCAAAAAGCCCTCTCTCTGGTCCTCCAAATTTGTGGTGGAGAAAACGCATTCACTGGCTTTTGATCTGGGGGAGCACGTGTGTGAACTGTGTAGTTTGGCGGGATTAAGCATGCATTTACCAAGACAGCCGAATGACCCAACTGGTCAGAATCGGAAAACACCTGTCTGTGCAAAAGCAGCCTAACCACACCGAACAGATCAGGACAGCTGGACGGGTCAAAGGCCGATCCACGGCCAAGTTCTGACCGGTGGAGCAGAGAAGCTGTAACACGATAACGCCTAGTTTAGCGTAACGCTTAGTCGGCAGTTTTCAAACCAGCCGGGGGACACATTGGTGTCAGCGTGGCAACCTGAAACGTTTCACGGAATCACCGACGATCAGCACAAACCGCCTCATCGTGGCACACTGGCACGTCAACAGGCAGTTACACACACACACACACACACACACACACACCTGTGTTAGCATGCCCGGCTGCAGCTGAAGGGGCTGGGCGCCCTGGGTCTGGTTCACCATGGGAACCGAGCTGTCCATCCTCACTGGGTAACTGGAGCTCTTAGTGGACGACTGGAGACCTGCGGGCGGAGGGACAGCCAATCAGTGAACGCTACGGCCAGACCAGTGACGTCAGTTTCACCCCACCCCCTCAGAGAAAACACCAAAGCAAACTTTCCAGTTGGATGTGATCATGCATGTCGTTGGTTAAATCCTACGGGGATCACAAGGGATCAGGATCCAGGCTCTATTCAACACCAGTTCTGTAGTATCAACCCCTACCCTGTATGGTGTTCGGCGGGCAGACGATGAGCGTCTGCTGGAACGGCTCGGCCTGGCAGGCCAGGGCGGCGGGCCGGGCCTGAACACTCTGCTGGGTCAGCCCGGGGATGTTAATGGTGGCCTGCTGGTACAAGGCTGGCTGGTAGTTCAGGAGGGGAACGGCTCCCCCTGCTGGCGGCACCTGGTTGATTAAGACAGAATACCGGTCAGTGAGCCGGACCACCGGCTGATATAAGTCGGCAGTATGCCGATTTCATTCTGGATGGACAGATGGAGTCGAAAGGTGGCTAAAGCGTTTGCTTGCATATTCTCTCAAATGCTAGACGTGAGCAACGAGCTGGTAGTGGCCATGTACAGCCAGAGTAGAAACGACGACACACAAGGAAGCTCTACGCGAATGTTAGCACAGGAGCATGCTGCTAGGCAAGCTAGTCAGCCAGTCAACGAAACGCTAGCATTTAACAAACATGTTAGACAAGTCTACTTGAGACAAGGTTTACGTTCCCTCATCTGGTGGAGGCATGTTTGTTACCCTTTTCCCATGCAGAAGAAGCTGCAGATAAACTACAGACACACACTTTCCACCACTATCTCAGGATGGTGGCGATGACAGCCATCCAATTAATTTCTTCTTCTTTATATTTTAATAAACAAGTACCTGTCCCTGTTGGTACCAATCGTCTCCACAACCTCCTTCCATGAATTGGCAGCAAAATTCTGGCCTTTATAAACTCGATGGCTCATAGAGGCTCATAGAGGCTCATAGAGGCTCATAGAGGCTCATAGACTTGTGGACCTCCTCAGCTAAGCGAAAGTTAAAAACGATGTTGTCCGTATTGAATACAAAATGAGGTTTTTTTTGTGTTTTAAAAGAGGTAGAAACTCACATCACTGCAGTCAAAGCTGACCAATCACCAATAAACTGGTGTCGACATCAGTTACCTCCACGAGCAAAGTGTAAGCCCATAAGACATCGCTTTATTATTAATCTTGGGAAATGTCACCGAAAACAATAGATAAGTATGACTAATTATATGACACTTGCACTAATTATACGAGACTTGACACCTCCTACGTCAAATGTTCAATTTTTAAAGAGGTTAATTTCTTCTTAAACGATAAAAAGTAATTTGTAAATTTTAATTCCATGCTTATTTTATTATTATTATTACTAAGTCGTGAATAAGTCATGAAGTTGACGTGGCCCCGGAGGTCGGCTACACGTGACCCCAGAGGTCGGCTACACGTGACCCCAGAGGTCGGCTACACGTGACCCCAGAGGTCGGCTACACGTTTTCGACCTCCGGGGTCACGGTTTGGTTTTCTTTTCGGGTGTCGGTGCGCACAGACACCCGAAAAGAAAGCCAAAACGAACCCACGCACCACAATAGGCCATATGTACACTCGCAATCAAAACGAAGAAGCATACTGCTTGCTAGAGGCTGATTCACACAGGGGGGCCCATACGTGACCCTTGGCTCCACCATTAGTGCGTGTGTACCTGGTTATGCTGGTTGAGCTGGCTACTGAATGTTACAGTGAGGTTTCCAGCTGCAGCGCTGGGAACAGAGTTGGTGGAGAAGAGGGTTTTATTGTTATCGAACGGCGAGCTTCGACGCTTACAGATCTCCATGTTCTGGAAGCAAGACTTCACACTGAGGGAGAAACAATTGGTCAGTTAATAGATTGTACACACAAACTCGACAAGCAAAGTTACAAGGCAAAACATAGGAACCCAGCCCCGGACCTCCTTATGCACCATGGGAATCGAACCCACAACTCTGACCTCGGAAGCACCACGCTCAACCAACTGACAACACACACACACCCCGAAACCCACCCACAAACGTGTGTCTACGTACTGGGAGCTGTGGGGGAAGTCTAGAAGGTGGCTCATGGTGACAAAGGGATGACCCAATGTCTTAGTGGGCGTGATCCTCTTGTCCGCGTCCAATCGGAGCATTCGTTTTAGCAGGTCGATGAATTCCCTCCTATCAGCTTTCTCCGCCAGCATGTCTGTCCCCTCCAGATGAGTCGACAGGTTGACCTGCATCAGATCCATACAATTAGAATTAGGAGTGGGACCATAAGAATTTCATGCCACAATTATCCTGGCCCAAATTATCCCGATTTACAATTTTATCCCGATTAATAATTCCAATAACAATTCTGGTTTCTAACTCAAAACGGCTGATAGGATATTCTTTCATTACAAAAATATTGTTCTTGTGCATTTAAAAAGCCATTACAATAAAATAATATCAAAGAAGGTTTTTAATAATTAACTAATACTATAACATGTAAATCTCTAAATGTATATGGTTGCCAGCTTCATTGACAATACATTGCAGCGGATGTTTAGTGGCATTTGGTGAGATATACACTCCACTAGTTAAATAAAACAAGTAGTCAGGAACACTTGGGTGACTGGCAAGAGCTTTTTCAAGTCACTCATCTGAGGATCAGGGGTGAAAATAGATTTCAATTCTTACCAGTACTGACCTGTGGGTGCATGCACTTCCGTGCACATTTTATGTGCTTTATTAGCTAATGACAGGTCAATGTGTTGATTCTTCATAATAACTTTATAATTCATTATAACAGCTCCCCGTTATGTTGTGTGCATCATGTATTGTGCAGATCATGCTGATCAACAATGTTATTTTGGCCCGCGCAAATGATATTCCATTTGCCTTCTCTTGTCACTTTCAGTAGGAAAGCGTAAACAATTAGTCTACAATATAAACAAAATTAAAAATTGAAAGAGATATTTATAATAATGTATATCCTATTCATATTTTCTACAACTTGCAGTTTGTTAACAGGTTTTTTCTGCATGCATCACATAGCTGCATGTCTTCTAGGATAAATATCATGGGTTTGTTTGAGCTCAACATTGTTTCAACTGCTTATTTTCCGCAGCAAAGTAATGGACAGGTATTTGAAAATAGCGGGAAGTGGAGATGTGACCAGATTTTTTTTTGTAGCCTACTAAGTGTAGTGGTTAAACTAGTACTGCTGTAAAGGAATTGGAAAACTAGTTTATTCTTTATATCATTCCAATACAATCCCAACTCACAATGACATTTAAGAATATAATTTCAATTTTTATTGTAATTGACAATATTCTTCTATTTACGCTAGCAGAGCCATTCAGCTTCATTGATGTTACATTGCAGAGGATGTTTGGTGGCGCAGTGCAGTGTGAGATGAGATGTGCTCCACTTGTAAAATAAGTCACTGAGGATTATCCTGATTAACCATTATCCTGATTAACCATTATCCCGATTATGGAATTTCTCCACGATTTCATAATCCTGAGTATTTTCCACCGCAATTAGTACAGACATCGTCTATCGTCCCATCCCTAATTAGAATGTTAGGCCAACTATTAGAATATTACTCAAAGTCTAGACATTCCGTTATAGAGTTTTGTTGAAATTCTCCATGCTGTGTTACTGAGGAGCCCGCATAGCTTCCATAGAATTAACCGGTTTCACTGTAATCCAGAAACCTCCAAATACACGTCTCGGACCAGAACAAGGAAGAGAAAGTGACCCAACAGGAGATGGGATGTAAAGCTCAGGTTGAAAGAAGGTTTAAAGCTTCCTCTAGACATTTTGGGTTAGGAGGTAGAATCTGAAAAGCAAGCAACCGGGTCGTGTTGCTAACTGGTCGAGCTGCTACCTGGTCGTGCTGCTACCTGGTCGTGCTGCTACCTGGTCGTGCTGCTACCTGGTCGTGCTGCTACCTGGTCGTGTTGCTACCTGGTCGTGTTGCTACCTGGTCGTGCTGCTAACTGGTCGTGCTGCCACCTGGTCGTGCTGCCACCTGGTCGTGCTGCCACCTGGCTGGTTCTAAGTGATATAGCCAATTGAATAATGTAGCATATGTACCTGCATCATGTCATCCAGACAGTTGAAGATGTACTTCCTGGCCTCCTTAGACTTGATTCCCATCTCAACCTCATGCTCTGATGGAGTCTATCAACACAAGAAAAAAGAATGTTACTTGTCATCACCAAAATAATAGTGAAATGAATAAAGAAAAACCCAATAAACAGATGTAATTACAAAACAGTCTAGTCAACAGCAGTGTTTCAAGATGAATTAGCATTTTCAGGCAGGAACCTCTACGGACTAGTCCCAAACAGCACCCTATCCTCCTCCAAGTCCTGGAGAAAAGCAGTGCCCTAATGAGGGGATAGACTGCGGTGTGTGAGTCGCCCCTGGCAGGCAGAATTCGTCACAAGCCACATTGTTACAGCTTTGCCCCAGGACGCAGTTTTTTTTAAAATTTTAGTCATCAATTTAAATTTCAATTACTGGACAGGGTTGAACACATAGAAATTCAATGAACAGAACAGAGCAATCGTTCACGTTTCTTCCCCCACTCGTCTCATATTATTTAATGTATGATGAACCAGGGTGTAATACCTTGATCCTCCAGATGGGGTAGCTGGAGTCAGGGCCTCTCCTGAAGAAACGGCTGGTCTTGGTGCCGGCACTCAGCAGATACTCCGCCGGAAGGCCCTGGGTCTGGGAGATGTAGCGGATCTACAGGAGGCAGGACATGTTATAATTCATCTGAACGGGAAGTGTGTGTGTGTGTGTGTGTGAACGTACTGACCTGGTCATACTCCGAAGCGCCTGGGTAGAGGGGCCAGCCCAGGAAGAGCTCGGCGATGACACAGCCCAAGGACCACATGTCAATGGCCTCACAGAACGGCAGGCCTAGGATGATCTCCGGAGCCCTGGAGGAACAACAACACATATCCACATGACATCAGGCAGATCCCAGCAACACCTTCTAGACCGGGGGGGGGATAATTAATCCCATTTTACTGGAATAACCAGATTTGGTTTCCCAGTGTTGTCAGGTAGTCACCTGGGGGTAGAGAGCAAAGTGGAAATAACCTGTGTGACTCAATGTGAGATGTGGTCAGGTACAACAACAGGGGATTCAACAGGATTACTCACGTTGCATTGCTCACATACACCTGTACTGGAAAACAGTAAACCTGTGGTTTATTACCGCACGTAGCAGAGTGGACAAGCTTGCCTTATGTTAGGTAAGTAGTGGGAGCCCATTATTGTGAAATTATTTCCACTGCTCCAAGAAAACATGCTGATTCATTTATTTCCCAGGCACACTTTATTTGTAATTCATTTATTTTCTACACAAACATCCGGGTTGAAAACCATTAACACCTGTCATAACTGAGAAAGCAGAGCCATTAGCAGTCAACCCAATCTGCTCCTCTTCAACGCCTCCCCTGGCCTCACCCTAAATTCCAACAACACAACTCGCTCACCAGAGGCCAAGTCTCACAGTAGGCTACTCCAAGGACAAGGCAGTTCAAGATGAGACCATACCTCATGCCGCAATGACACAGCAGCACATGAAGACAGTCTTGTTAGGACCGTGGCACACTGCAGTGATTATAGACCTTGCAACAACCTGATGCTCATCTTAACCCCGATCACTAAGGCACCTCGTGCTGCATTTTGATCACCACCCACAGCTAGCGTCTACTGCTTAGCGTTTCATCTTATTGAATCACAAGCTGCTAAAAGCCAGCTCTGAGCAGATCAGAAAACTGGAGAAGAAATTGCTAGAAAAAGTCAAAAACAGCCAGGAAAAAGGGTATATCTTGCGCATGCACCCAGCTGATTGTCAACATTAAGTAATCAGTGTGAACATGACAATCGCTAATTTGAATGAGGTGCTAGTGGCTCTTGTACCTGAGCGCTAATAAAGAACCTACGTGTGCCTGAGTCTTAAGACCATCATGCTCTGCCAGAGGAAAAAATATCTTCTAAATGCATTTGATTCAGGAGGACGGGCACTCCCATGCCTCATTCAACCCAACGCCCACTCCCCACGGGAGTTCCTTTGCCACCGTGGAAGAAATAAACACCAGGGGAAACACTGGACACACCTGTAGTATCGCGACTGGAGGTACGTAGAGCAGACTGCCTTGGACACATGGCTAGCCGAGCCGAAATCGATGACCTTGACCCTGTATGGGTGTCTGAGTGGGTCCACCAGCATGATGTTCTCTGGTTTCAGGTCAGCGTGGATCAGACCCAGAGACTTCAGCTTCATCAGTGCTGTCGCCACCTGGTGACAGGATGAAGGAACAACACTGTTGGACTCTAGAACCCATTACTGCCGTCATCAGCCTTCCTCATGACTGTAGCGGAATGACTGTAGCGGCCACGGCTCTTTCTGAACATCACAAAACCTACTAGATGAAAATCTGTTGCTCTATTTGGGGGGATGATGTCATTAAGAAAAACAATGACTTTTTGAAGTTTTATTCATTGCATTACTCAAAATGACTGTGCCAAAGCGACGGCCTCTATGTTGTTTGGTGAAACGTTGTCACTCTTTGAAACCTAATAATTTTGAGGTGAGTAACATAAAGAAACATCGGATATAAGCACCAGTCAAAATGAGTATGCCTACTCATTTAAGGGTATTTCTATAGTTTTAATATTTTCCACGTTGTAGAATAGAAGTGAATACATAAAACTATGAAATAACACATACGGAATCATGCAGCAACATGTTAAATAGATAAAAAATACACTGCATACAGTAGATTTTTCAAAGCAGCCGCCCTTTGCCTTGACGAGAGCGTTGCATTTGTGAACTCTGTCATATCTTGACAGATGGAGGGTGAGGTGGAAAGAGACTGACAGGTGGGGGAGAGGTGGAGGGAGAGGGACAGATGGAGAGAGCGGTGGAGGGAGAGGGATTGGTGGAAGGACAGGTGGAGGGAGAGGGAGAGATGGAGGGATAGGGACAGATGGAGGGAGAGGTGGAGGGAGAGGGACAGGTGGAGGTGGAGGGACAGGTGGAGGGACAGGTGGAGGTGGAGGGACAGGTGGAGGTGGAGGGACAGGTGGAGGGACAGGTGGAGGTGGAGGGACAGGTGGAGGTGGAGGGACAGGTGGAGGGACAGGTGGAAGTGGAGGGAGACCACACCAGAGGGGAACCTACATTCTCAACCTGGTTGTGTTGAGTGCGAATTGTTTTTTGATCACAACTGACTACACAATCATAGAGCCAATTACTTGTTTTGCAAATGCTCAATAATCTGCAGCAGCATTCTAGAATTATACTGGGGTCTACAGGGTTATGAGGGTGTTTGGACTGCAGGCTATTAACAGCCAAGAGCCAGTCGGGTGTAACAGGACTGGAACCCAGATGCTCACCTGTTGTAGAATGGGTCTGATGTGGCGCAGGGGCAGTGGGCTGAACTTGCTGTGCTTCAAGAAGTCATACAGGTTCTGTTCCAGCATCTCAAACACCAGGCAGGTGTGGCCTTTGTGTTGGAAGCATTCGTAGGAACGCACAAAGTTGAACTCGTCAGCGTTCTCCGCACTCAGACGGTTCAGGATGCCCACCTTTGGAAAAGACAGGCACACACTTTATTTCCTGACATCTTTGAACTTCATTTGACAGGAAAGTAGGGAAAAACGGAGAGCAGAGTTTTGGCTGAGGGAGCCGTGGGCCGGATTTAAACCATGCTGCGCACCAGAGACAGAAGCCAAGACCGTAAGTTCAAACCGATCAGATCAATCAATAATCAACCCACCCCAACAGACAAGGAAACAACGCATCTCCTCGTGATCAGGAAATCAACACACATCCCGAAAAACTAAACTCGCCTCAATCTGTCCCTGCCGTGCGTACGACGGGTGGTTCTTGAGGATCTTGATGGCCACGATCTCGTTGGTCCCCCTCTTCCAGCACTTGGCCACCTGGCCGAAGGTGCCCCTCCCCAGGAACTCCAGGACCTCATAGCTGCAGGACACCGAGCACAGGATCTCATGCTGCACCAGCTGGTAGTCCCCCTCGCCGTTGGAGCTGGAGCTCTTGGTGGTGGGGGCCGAGTGGGGGATGGACTGGCCCGTGCCCCCCCCTCCCCCCGTCCGGGTGGAGAACACCGGCGGCGGCGCCGAGAGCTCCTCCAGGATCTGCACGCTCCCGCTGCCGCTCACCTCCTCGTTCTTCCTCTTCTGGCCTTGGCGCCGCGCACCCGTCCCGGCCGGCGCCGCCGCCTCGGCGTGCGCGTGTGAGGTCTGCGCGTGCGATGGGTGTGCGTGCGTGTAGTGGTCGTTGAGGCGTCGGCTACCGGACCCCCTGGGCAGGCTGCCCGTGCTGTCGGCCGCCCGGACCACCACCTGCCCCCGGGAGCCAGGAGCAGAGGGGAACACCAACGCAGACGGGGCAAAGGAGTAGCCCCCGACACCCTGCTGGCCCCCCAAGGAACCGTACGGACCGTCAGAGGACACATCCCAGACACAGTTCTCCACCTTCATCTTCTTGATGCGGCAGAAGGCGCTGGAAGAGACGGAGGGAGGTGGGAACACCTGCAGCTGGGATGACATGCCTGGGGCGGGGTGCAGAGGTTTGGGGATGGAGGGAATGTTTGTGAGATTGAGAAGGATGAGGGTTGAGGGAGAGAGGAGGGAAGAGAGATCCAATCAATGGGACATATGTTGTAGAGCTTTTACAATGTTATGCCCTGGAGAGGGGTATCTGAAAAGAAACTGTGTATGTTTTGGAAATCAGAACAAAAAGTATACAACAGAGTGTTAAACGACCTATTGAAATCCATTTGTTGCCAGCATAGGGTCATGACAAATTTAACAACTGTAGACCACTGAGGTATATGAAAATATATATATATATGCATTTTCACAACTGTTAACAATATTGCTATACAATATTTTGGCCATACCGCCCAGCCCCGCTTTATCGCCAGTGGATGGGACCCTGGAGTGGCGCTTACCACGCCCAGAGGGCATGCTGACAATCACTGCCAAATACACCTTCAACACCGAGAAGGAACCAATTGGATAGTGGTGACGACACTTCGGGGGCTACAAGTGTCAGGTTGGACCTCTCGGGGCCTAACCTCTCCCAACAGAACCCCACGGCCCGGCAGCTGCCGCTGACCGGCTCTGCATTCACCGCAGACGATCTCCAAGAACCGCAACAGCTCCACTCACTGTTGACCACAATGAACCAGCATCTGTGCAGGGGGCCAGCCCTATTCATCCTCCCTCCTACCAGACACTGGTTCAACCTGACCTAACGCGGTCGGTTTGTTTACAACCGTTACGCCGTTCAAGACACCTAAATTAATCTATCAATATCAACATTGGAATCATTGTGCACGTTAGACTAGTGAAAATTAGAATAAAGGCTTTTTCTCTATCAAACTTCATTGCAATATTCTACGTCAAGAGCCAGTGGCTTTCGTGAGGCCTAGCCGGCCAAATGTGTAATATATTCTTTGGTAGACAAACAATTTACCTCAATACTATTATTACGTTCACTGATGAATAAAAAGCTGTAATGCACTTTCTTCCCTCCTCCCAAACAGAATGGATAGCTTGCAAGGTAATTGATCAAACGCAGGAAGGGAGAAACTGAGCTAGTCGAAACCAGCCGGTCATTATTAACGACTTCGTAATAGGCATAAGGTAGAACATAACCGTTAGATAATAAGACTAGTTCCCACTCGAATGAAAGTATACCAAAAACATCGTTGTTATTACAGCATAAACCAACAAAATACCTGTTTTTACTTCACTTTGTAATGCCGAAGATCGGTACAGTCATCCGTTTAAATCCCACACAGGCTAGTAGTAGTAGATTATCCAGATTTAGCTAGCAGCGATTGGCAAAAACTAGGCCTTCATTGTTTTCCAACGACAGAGATAGACCAAGCTCAAACAATTTGAGAGCGGTTTCTGTCGAAACCAGTCAAATGGGTTGACTTAAAATTATATACAAAGTTACATTTAAAAAAAATCCTTTTTTTTTCATTGAAATTAAAACACTTAGAAATTATAAAATCCAAACAGTCAGACTCGCTAGCAACCTCCTATGACTAGTATTCTGCCAGCAGCACTGACGATGACGTCACAATCGTAACCTTCAAAACAAAAGCGCTCATATCAGAATCAGAAATCAGAGTTTTATTAAGTTTC